>MU226172.1:1571630-1583624 GCA_018584345.1 Thuja plicata
TCCCCATCATGTGCCCAGGATTCCTAGTCTTCAAGGCCTTCCTCCCAAACCTGCCAATTCAAATCGTCAGCAATGCCATCTTCTAAATGTCACATTTCTGGTCGCATTTTTTTTTAACCAAAAGTTATTATTGGTCAATTTTTTGACCCAGACACATTAGTATGTTCGACAAGAATGCTATGCATTCGACAGAGATTTCAACAAACTTTGGTGGATATCTCTACTAACCAATGGTATCATTTTTGACCTTTATATTAGTGAGTTCGACGAGAATGCTATGCATTCGACAGCTATTTCGACGAATGTTGATGGATATTTCTACTGGCTAATGGTCTCAATTTTGACCTTTACATTAGTGAGTTCGATGAGAATGCTATGCATTCGACGACCATTTCGACAAACGTTGGTGGATATTTCTACTGGCTAATGGTCTCAATTTTGACCTTTACATTAGTATATTCGACGTGAATGCTATGCATTCGATGGCTTATTCTTCCAGTACCAAGGGATTGATTCAGTAGATAATTCGACCACTGGTACGGTTGAAATTTTGACTTTATGTTATATCGTCGCTTAATCGATGCAAAAAGAGCGACAACAATTTTGGTCACCTGTTCGACCAATTCGTGTAGAAAATTCAACTATTTCTCGTCAACAAATAGGGTGAAATTTACTAGTGTGCAAAGAATGGTAAGTATTCAGTTAAGGATGGATATGG
Organism: Thuja plicata; assembly: GCA_018584345.1. Lineage (NCBI taxonomy): Eukaryota > Viridiplantae > Streptophyta > Pinopsida > Cupressales > Cupressaceae > Thuja > Thuja plicata. Next base: position 1,572,349 of record MU226172.1, read on the forward strand.
TGCTATCCAACTTTTGAACAGTCAGTTCAGCTCTCACCAAGAATTTCTTTTCTGCTGGAATAAGGTTGTGTTACCTAAAGTAGGGGCCTTTTCCTAGCTTTCTATTCAAAATAAGATTCTAACTAGTGATAGATTGGCTAGATTGCAAATTGCTACCCCTTTTAATTGTATCTTGTGTGGGGAAAGCGTAGAATCTGTGGATCACTTGTTTCTTCTGTGCACCTTTGCATCCTAGTGTTGGGCTTTTCTCATGAATAAGATGTCTATGGCTTTCCCACTACCCTCTTCTTTATGGGATCTTTTCCAATCTTGGCCGGTGTTGTGCTCCCAATCCTTATTTGCCTGGTTATGGGTTATTATCCCATCCACTGTCATCTGGTCGATTTGGTGGGAGCGAAATAAAAGGATCTTTCGTAACTCATCTTCTGATCTCTCTTTAGTCCCTTCTACCATTGAGAGGCATATTTCAGAACAGGTTAATAATATTGTCTCTTCCCAGTTTAATCCAAATGTTGTCTTCTCTTCGTGGGATAATCAGATCCTAACTTCTTGGAAATCCTTGTCTCTCCCTTCTTCCCCTATCTTTCCTCGTATTAGGAAAGTTCCGATTGATAGGTCCTTAATCAAGTGGCAGCCTCCTCATTCCCCTTTCATCAAATTAAATTTTGATGGTTGCTCTCGTGGTAATCTTGGTGTTCCAAGTATTGGAATTTGTTTAAGAAATCATTTAGGGCAAGTGGTAGCTTTGAAGGCTTCCCCCATTCCTGATAACACTAATAATATGGTAGAGGCTATCTCACTCTTAGAAGGTCTAGTGCTAGCTAAGAAACTTTCAATTTTATGCCTTCATATTGAAGGTGATTCCTCTGTTATCATTAATGCTTGTGTTAAAAAGTGCATTGACAATTGGCATCTTAAATACATAATGCAACAAATTTGGTCTTTTATTGACTCTTTTCATAAGTTCTCTATCTCGCATACCCTCAGGGAAGGTAATGCTCTTGCGAACTACTTAGCAAATATGGGAGGTGACAAAGTCCATCTTGACACCCTTTCTTATGATTGTTTACTTGATGATTCCCCCGAGCCCCTACTCTCAATTATTCGTGATGAAGTATGTTAAAGTGGGATATATTAGATTGTGTAGGTTTTGGTGTTCAAATATTTTTCTAATCTCTGCAGTCTGATTTCTTTGTGATTGGCCTTTGGTTATGGTTAAAGAAGTACTCTCTAATAATTTCATATTTAAGTTTTAATTTGTGTATGAAATTATGACAAGTATTCTTCTAACTCCTACCAAGCCTATCTTACATGTCTAAATTGATTTGGTCTGAGATTAGACTTGTATCTCAATAACATGACATATGCAGTTTAGTGTCACATTTTATTATGATTCATCATAATTTTGGTGCCATGTTTTATTATGATCTAGTGTGAGGTCGGTCATTATCTTTTTATCTCTCTGTCTTGTTTCATCTTGAATGCTTGGGCTCGTGCGAGGTCTGGTCTTTCATTGATTCCCTCCACAAGATCACTTTTTTGCATACCCTTCATGAAGTTATTTTTCTAATCTACATGTTGATCCATGTGACATTTCTTGGGTTGTATCGTATAAGGTGAGGTCATCATCTCCAAGCATTGTCTTAAATTACTTTGGCCTATGATTAGACCTATACTTGTACATCATGACACATGTAAGCCTATGCCTCTCTTTAGCATGATTTCATTGTGATTGTTGGTGGCACATTTGATTTTGATGCATTGTGGTGTTGGCTGTTATATTGGCATCCATCTGTCTTACGTCATCTTGGGCTGCTGGGCTCGTGCATAATCTTTGTTTCTCCCAAATTCACATTTCGTGATGTGATGGTTCAGGATTTTTCCTCTCTTATGTGAGCTGAGTTGGTTTGTTGTACACTTATGTGGCAAGCTCCGTCCGTTGCTCATGAGTTGGTCATTTATTTCTTGACAGTACTTTGTGATCTTGATGGGATTTCATGTCTTGTGCTTAATTGTGCGTTATCATGGGGTTTAATGGTTGTCCTTATATTCTGTGTTTTGTGCTCACTTTTTGCTTACTATGTTGGAGACTGTCTTCATTTCCTGTTTTGTAGTTCACTTTCTTCCTTCTTTCTCGCCTATTTGAGGAGTTGTTGTTTTTGTCTTCTTCCGGTGTTAGTAAGGTTGGTTTGTTGCACTATCTTTCAATGTCTGATCGACCGAATTTGATGGTGGGTATTAGCACTAGGGTTGATCTCTGTTCTTCCTCCTCTGATCTCCACATGGATTATTACCCCCATAATTACCGAATCTTCTTTGAGGTGGAAGATTGGGAACAACCTTTTGTGGGGTGTGTTAAAGATGATATGTTGGCTACAATTTTCTTTTGTGATCGTCCCCACATTCGCTGGGGCATAAAGAGGATCATTGGCCATGACATCCTATTCCCATTTGGCAAATGCATCATTTACTCGTCTCAAATTCTGTCAATTTTTTTGTCAAATGTTTGTGATCTTTTGCAATCCCCATTCCATTTGGGTCTAATTGCTTCTCGGCATGTGAAGCCAGAGCTTCTTGGGGTGAATAAACTTGCTAGGGCTCTGCAAAAATATGATTTGTGGGGTGATGCCGGTCTTAATGGCGGTCTTTTTCATCACCACTTGGCCCTTAATCATCATGGTGTGTATACAGTCCTTGAAAGTATCAAAAAGGGTCTCGAGCGGCAGTCCTTTAGGCCTATTAAAGTGGCTCTGCAGCAGTTTAATGGTTCTCTCATGAAAGAATGTGTAACTAGTGTGCATCAAGTTGTGTTTTCCATCCTCGTCCTCCTCGAGCTTGACCCTTCTACTTCTGTTAGGACATCCTCTACTTCTGTTAGACCTATTGTTGCACCCTCATCTACTCCTGAGGTGGCTATTCATCCCATCCCAGACCTTAATCTGAATCTCGGCTCGGGTGGGGATACTCCTCTGGCTACGACTGGTGATGTTGTTCTATTCTTTATGGAAGGTTAATGGTTTTTACAGGTCTATTGTTTTGTTCTGTTTTGCTGGAATGCTCCCGTGCGGGTTTCTTTGGATTCAGCTCTCTGTGTAGTTGTTAGTTTTGTAATGTGTAAAGGGTACCATGTTGTATAGTTCTTTTCTTTTGCGGGTTTGTCTACATGGTAGTCTATCGACAGGAATTGGTTTTTTTTGTTCTTCCAATCTATGGTCTATCACATTTTGTTATCAAATTTTGTTATATGCCTCAGGGCTTTTTGTTTGCCTACGGGCCTATGTAACTTATTCAGATGTATTTGCCTAAAGGCTAATGTACTGCCTAAGGGCTTATGCAGTAGTTTAGGGTTAGGGATTCGTACTGGGATCCTCATACTTTTCATTGTAACTAGCTATGGCTAGCAGGGTTGGTGTAGCTTTAAAATTCTTCATTTTATGTATATGAGCAATGATCAGAGTTTTTCTTTCTGTTTCTTTTCTCCGGGAGCTCTTTGAACCAGTTTATTATAATATTAATATATCAAGTGGCTCTGCCACCTTTCTTAATAATAATAATAATAATAATAATAAATAAGAAAATAAAAAATAACAACTCAATCACCACAAACAAAACAACAAAAAACACACAATTAAGGAGAAGAAAAAAGAAAAAGGAAAGATAAAAATAACACAAAGAAAAATATTATATAGGGGAAAAGACCCAATTATCGACAAGGGGTTTGATAACCGTTATGCTTTTGTCACGGATACCACCCAATTACTAATACTAAAGAAGCCTCAAAAATGAAAAACACATGGACCAATAGTCGATCACACATGTACTAATAGCCGATCATTTTTTACCTTTTTTGGTTGGATATTGGTCCATTTGTGCACTACTATTGGGACATTTTGTAACAACTACTAAGACATTTGGCCACAAGTACTGACATATTTTAGTAAAACAACTATTGGTGTAAGAACATAGCAGGTATCAGGCGAGAGCTTTGAAATGGCACTTTTGGACCACTTTGCGCTCTAGGATCCCTACAGAGAGATCCGTGAATACCCAAAAGCTGAAACCTTAGCTTTAAGCACTTCACTCACCTACGTAGACCTTATACCAATTGGCAAAATCAGACCTATTGTTTAGGAGTTCTAGGTGAGCAAAGTTAGCCTGGACGACTACTGGGTCTTTTCCCCTATAAATACACACTCACGCATATATATTTATATATAGCATTTTTATTTTTAATTTAGCATTCATTTTAATCTTCACACAATCAAATTTTATTATGTTAATTTAAACAAAATCTTGGACAATCTTCGGGTAAATCCAATGCAATATAGCCTATCAACTAAATTTAAGTATTAATATAATATTCAAACCTACATTAAAAAACAAATTATATCTATGCATTCTACAATCTCTTTCAGAAATAATGGTATTAGAGATGCATAATAAAGCTCACTTTACTTTGTCTCAGAACTCACATGACGAGTGGTATGTTAAGGATGAAATGATCAACTATGTCGTAATCCGTGCAAACTAAATACATGTTACAACTATATTGATAGAATTGGGAATTGACCAGAGACGTGTTGTAGCTATACTTGTGGGCACCGGCTAAACTCCAAACAAAACGCACCAAAGACAAAAAACAAAAAAAAAAGGTCAAACTTTTTAAATTTTCAAATTAGCGAAAACATAGTGATTTTTTTGCAATTTTTTTGTGGTTTTCGACCACACAATATCCAGATCATGAAGAACAGATGCTGAAAATTTCGCTAAAACATGTTATATTTTCTCATTTTTGGAATTTCAATTGTACATTTTCTAGGAAAACTTGTGGGCACTAGCTAAGCTCTTGACAGAATGCACCAAAAAAAAACAAAAAATAGACACTTTTTTTTTCGAATTCGCAAAAACACAATAAATTCTTAACAATTTTTTTTGTAATTTTCTACCACAAAATATGTAGATCATGAAGAAACAGATGCTGACAATTTCACAAAAATCTATAATGTTTTGAGATTTTTTAAACTTGTACAGCTGTACTTATTACATAATTGACATTAACGTGTTACAGCTATACTTATTATAGAAATGATCAGCCATTATTTTCGCTGGAGTTAACGTGTTACAGCTATACTTGTACGTCACATACAACTCAGCATTGACCAGAACCATCGTAAAGACCAGACCCCACCCAATTTTCTCTACTTCTCCGATCTTCGGTTCCTACTTTCTTTACGCGGTTTCTTTCGCTTCGGTTCCTACTTTCCTTTACGCGGTTTTTCAGCTTTCTCTGGATTTTCGAGGAAAGCACGTTGAAATGTAGTCAGTCACGCTACACATCGCACCCCTCCTCTTTTAAAGCTTTCAGATTTCTCTTGTTTTATCAAACCCAGTCGACTCCACTCTCATTTACATTTTCCATCCATCTTTTCTACTTGAGTTCATGGCGTCCTCCTCATCTTTCAGTCAATTTGAAAGTGGAACGTTCACAGTGTCCAAAAAATTATATGATGTATTTATCAATCACAGAGGCCCTGACACCAAAAATACTGTGGCTTTTGCTCTTTACGATTCACTGGAGGAAATGGGATTTAAGACATTTCTTGATGATCAAGAATTACAATTGGGAGATTCACTTGAGCCTTCCATACAAAATGCCATTTACTCTTCCTCTGTTCAAATTGCCATCTTCTCACCACGATATGCAGAGTCCCCTTGGTGTCTAAATGAGCTGATTGACATGCTGAAAACAAAGTCTCTGTTTATTCCTGTATTTTGTGATGTGGAGCCTTTTGAAGTTCGATTCCCTGACAAGGGAGTTTATAAAGATGCATTCGCTAAGCATGAAGAAAAGGGCAGATTCAGCAAAGAGACGCTGGACGACTGGAAATCAGCCCTCCACTCTTCTTCACTCGTCATTGGCTACGAATTCAACACGTCTAATGAGTAAGGCTTAGCTTATTAATTTTGACAATGAGTTTCCTTTTGTTTTTTAAGTTTTAAATCAGTTTTGATTATTTGTTGTTTCAGTTGTCTGCTTTCAATACATTATGATTCTGAGTCTTAAGTTTTTTCCCCCCTTACCCTCTCCATATTGAACTTGAACGGTTTTTTTCCCCTTACCTGATCTCCATATTGACCTCGAACGCTTTTTATTTCTTATTCCCTTAAAATTGGCAGTATTGTGGAGACGCTGTGTTCAAAGATTGGCTGGGCTGTGCAACAAAAGGTTGGAAATACAATTCAGGGCTTTCCGAGATATGTGGAAGATGCAAAACTTCCAGAGGCATCCGCACCGGCAAAGAAAACTAGTATTCTTCCCAGAGATTCACATCCAGTGGGCATCCATTCCAAATTTAAAGACATGGAAGGTTTGTTGAAAACCCCAGAAAATCAAGTAATAGCCGTCGTTGGTATGGGCGGCTTGGGGAAGACTTTTCTTCTCCAATATGCCTTCAATGCCTTGAAATCCAGGTATGATCATTCTATTTGGCTCTCTATTTCGAAATCTTATTCTGTCAAGAATTTACAAAAGGATATAGCCTCCCACATAGGTGGAATTGTGGGAGCTGATGAAAGTGAAGAGAGAGCGGCTGAATTGATTCATGAGCGCCTGCAAGGGAAAACATGTCTTATTGTGCTAGATGATGTGTGGACGTTGTCAATAGAAGATAATCTCTTAGATAAACTTGGTCTGCCAGACGATAAAGATTGTAAAGTTGTGGTGAGCTCAAGAAACAGAGAGGTCGCTACAAATTTGAAAGCTCAAATTTTTGAGATGAAAAATTTGTCAGATAAAGAGAGCTGGGAGTTGTTCTGCTTCTATGCATTTCCGGATTGTAAAGAGAATAGAGTTCCACCAAATTTGAAAGAGGTGGGTAATGGGATTGTCAAACAGTGTGGAAATTTACCCCTGGCTATCAAAACGACAGCAGCATCTCTGGCCAACACCAAATCTGTCAGCACATGGGAATCCAAGCGCTGTCAGCTGGAAAAGGCAGTTATTCCCTTTGGTGAGCATAATCCTGTGATGGATATATTAAGATTGAGCTACGATTCCTTGCCCCCACATCTGAAAGCTTGTTTTGCCTATCTTTCTTTCTTCCCCGAAGATGACAGGATAAATTGTGAGTATCTGATATACCTGTGGATAGGAGAGGGGTTAATCCCAGCAGGAGCAAGAGAGGAGCAGTGGGATATGGCCTGGAATTGGTTACACCAACTTGACCAGCTGTGTCTGCTTCAACTATGGGAAGACTCTTCTCTAACAAAATATTGTGCAATTCATGACCTGTTGCATGATTTAGCCATAAACATTTGTAGAGAAAACAAATGTGTATTTTCTGTTGAGGAAGCCTCTACACATGCAAATGGTAGCACTGGATGGTGCCGGATTTTATTGGCCAAGAAAGATATAGATAACAATGCCCTCTCACAGAGCCTTCGCCTTCCTGCTTATGTCCGTACATTGGCACTTCATCGGAACATGGAGATCACAAGCATTCCGGAAAACTTGTTTACTGCTATGAGAGGACTGCGGGTTCTAGACTTGAGTCGGACAGGGATCCGTACATTGCCTGAGTCCGTTGGAAAGATGATACTTCTTAAAGTCCTCAATTTAAGGGGTACGAGGATAAGGGGGATACCAGACTGTGTGAGATATCTGAAAAGTCTCTTGTTTCTTGCACTGCCTTTCTTATTAGGCTTCTGGATCACTAAATTTCCAGTATGGATAACTGAACTTAGATGTCTTCAGCATTTAGAATGCTGGAGTATTGGTCAGATGCCAAAGGGAACATCAAAGCTGGTCTCTTTGAGAACTTTCAGAACGCGGGGAACCTTGTCTCTTGAAGAATGCATAGAAGAGGATTTGGCCTTTCCGACTCAGCTTCAGGAAATAGGGTTAAGAGTTAAGAATGAGAGGCAGCTGAAAAGGATCGAAGAAGGGCTCCTTGCGCACCTGCTGAATATGCGTTGTCTGACAATAGATAATGGCCTTATATATGGGCGAGTAGAGAAGCATGAGCAGCTTCCGGAGAAAATAAGAGCAATGAAACATCTGGAAAGACTTGAATTGAGCAATTTTGTGTTGCCAAGTTGGATGTGTGATATGGCAAATCTGAGGGAATTGGAGTTAAATCATTGTCATTCTATTGATTATCCGGGGTTGGAGGGAATGCCGAATCTAGTGAAGTTGGTGTTGAGAGGGAATGAATGGTGCAGCAAATTGCCAAAGGCGTTTGGAAAGTCCGGTGCATTTCCATGCCTCCGTATCTTACTATTAGAGGATTTCTACAAATTAGAGGAGTTACCGGAATTAGAGGAGGGAGCGATGGCATGTCTCGAGAATTTGAGTGTATTGGGGCATTTTCCTTCTTTAAAGAAAGTGGAGAAAGTGGGAGAGGCATTGGAATCTTTAAAAAGTTTAAAGAAGTTCACTTATCCTGCTTCGATGGCTAAGGAATTGGTGGAGAAATTAGAGGAAGGAGGAGAATATCTAAACAAAATCAAAGCCATAAACCCCTACTTAACCATTATTAAAGAAAACATACATGGCTAAGCAATTCGAAAGATTGAAGGACCATACAAGATGGCATTAATTTGTTGATTTTTAATTTTATTTTATTATTGTAAGAATTCAAGGATATGCTGAATTCAGTTTTAGTGAAGGTAAATATTATATGTAAGTAAATTCTTCTTCTTTATTAACATTACAATTAAATTTTTTAAACACAATTTTAGTAAACATAAATAATTTTTTTTCTCAAATTAATTTAATCTTATATTATCATTTTTAACAAGTAAATCAAATTTCATTTTCATGAGTTTACCACACTTTCTTATTCCTGCACTATTGTTTTCATTTTAAGGAGTTTACCACACTTTCTTATTCTTACACTATTGTGTCTTTATTCTCGCTATTTTATTTTTATACATTCTTGAATCTTTATTCAGACTTCATTTTCATTCATGTCATTATTGGACCGACTTCTACAACAGAGATAAATATAAGGGTTACTAGCGCATTTAATTGCTTCTTTTTTTCGTGTTATTTTCATATTAGGGTTTCAAAGATAAATTTTTATGTCACTTTAATACAAGTGTTTGTTCTGACAATTCCTTTAATATCATTTTTAAAAAAAATAGATGCCCCTCTTATGACAGCATCAACTTAGGTTTTTTTTAGAATTCTTTATAACTCCACCATAACTCCTCTCCCATCTTCTAACATATCCTTGTCCTTTTATAACCTGTGAGGCTTTCATAATTTTGTTGGTGTTTTGTTCGCTTCTATAACATACACTAGTTCATTTCAAATATTGGTACTAGATACATAGGAAGAACCAATTGTCCCAATTGTCCCATTACTGGTTTTAAGAACCAGAACAATTGTACATTTGATATAATACTTATGCACAAATATTATAGTAATCATACATTAGTGGTAATAATAAAATTGTGCAATCGATCTAATCACTTTCTTTTCTTTAAAATTAATAGTAAATGGCTATTAATGCATCTTCATGACCGCAAGCCTTGGAGAGGGGGTGTTTTTCTTGTATTATAGACAATAACCTATGTTGTGGGACGTCACTAAAAATGACTGGAGCACTTTTAGTCATTCCTGTGCACCTACACAAGACTGTCAATTCTATTGTCAACTCACAAACACCCACCCATTTATGTGTTGGCAGGGTTTTATGAAGTTCATTTATTTGTTGTGCGAAGCTTTTTCATTTTATCTCACATCTCATCTACTTCTTTGACACTACTATTATCCTCCAAATCTTGGGCAACATTAACTTTTGAACTTTGGTTTACATCTGTAGTTACATCCATAGCATTTTCCACATATGCTTCTAACCATTCTTGGCATCACCCTTCTCTAACCTATGGAGCCTTTTCATTTTTCTTGAGAAATCATCCACTTCTTTGATACCAAGAGAATATTTGAAACTTTATATTGTGTGGCATGTTTCCCTAAAAGATTTGGTTTATGCTTGTTGATGTATCAGCCATGATTCCTATGTCTACCTCTAAAGTGTTCTTGACATCACCCTTCATTAATTTGTGTTTTATTTTTACTTTGGTTGGTGTATCATCTGCTTCTCTAGCAGCTATGTCTTTCATCAGCCTTTGATTCCCAACCCTCGATATCACCACCATAACTCCTCTCTCATCTTCTAACATATCCTTGTCCTCATCCTTTTATAACCTACGAGGCTTTCATAATTTTGCTGGTGTTTTGTTTGCTTCTATAACATACACTAGTTCATTTCAAATATTGGTACTAAATACATAGGAAGAACCAATTGTCCCATTACTCGTTTTAAGAAGCAAAATAATTGTACATTTGATATAATACTTATGCACACATATTATAGTAATCATACATTATTGGTAATAATAAAATTGTACAATCGATACAATCACTTTCTTTTCTTTAAAATTAATAGTAAATGGCTATTAATGCATCTTCTTGACCGCAAGCCTTGGAGAGGGGGTATTTTTCTTGTATTATAGATAATAAACTATGTTGTGGGACATCACTAAAAATGACTGGAGCGCTTTCAATCATTCGTGTGCACCTACACAAGAGTGTCAATTCTACTGTCAACTCACAAACACCCACCCATTTCTGTGTTGGCAGGGTTTTATGAAGTTCATTGATTTTCCGTGCGAAGCTTTTTCATTTTAACTCACATCTCATCTACTTCTTTGACACTACTATTATCCTCCAAATCTTGGGCAACATTAACTTTTGAACTTTGGTTTACACCTGTAGTTACATCCATAGCATTTTCCACATATGCTTCTAACCATTCTTGGCATCACCCTTCCCTAACCTATGGAGACTTTTCATTTTTCGTGAGAAATCATCCACTTCTTTGATACCAAGAGAATATTTGAAACTTTCTATTGTGTGGCATGTTTCCCTAAAAGATTTGGTTTATGGGTAATACCACAATAGTGGGTTACACTTTTCGGGAGGAAGGAATTCGTCCCGAAAAGCGTGACCCACTAAAATATTTTTCTTTGTTTCGATCGAAAATGCTAAATACTTTCGATCGAAATAGAGTTACTTTCGATAACTAGGTACTTTCGATCGAAAGTAACTAGGTTTATTTTAGCGGGATAAACCCGCCGAAAAAGTCATTGCGACTGTTTCGGCTGGGTTGAAAGGGACAGTGGCTGCCAGGGCTTCCGTTTCATCGAACGTCTATTAATCAGGTTTTTCACATTTTTAATTGGAATATTTTATTGTTTTATAATATATA
>MU226172.1:1602492-1615961 GCA_018584345.1 Thuja plicata
TTGAAAAACTTGTCATGTTCCATGACAATGACCTTGCCTAGGGTCTTAGCAATAGCTTCAATAAAAGGCTAGCATGGCAAAGGGAGGCCAGGGAACTCAACCCAAATAGGAACCCTAAGTTTTTTATTGTCGGAGACAGTAAAGTCTCGAGACCACCTCTGGAAGACTAAAAGGGAGGACCTAACAGTCCAGGGACCACGGTTGAAAACCGCATCCGCCTGGGAAGGGTTAGCAAACCTGAAAAGGAAAAAATCTTTGGTAAGGTTTTGCACTCCGTCAAGACAGACCCCATGAGGGGTCCAGCTCTTGTTGACCCAGTCCTTGAGGATACTTTCAGGAGGAGTATGACCCACAAAATATCCAATTAGCGTATGTTTCTCTAACCATTCACATGCAGTATCAAATTCCTGAGGATTAAGGATAATATAAGGGTTACCTCGTGGAAGACCTTCGGGACGAACTTGCGAGGATGTTTGTTCGGAGGAGGCGCCATGGTAGTCTGAAGCTTCAACTCGAGCACCAGCAGTAACTGCTGGGCTGAAGTTGGCCGAAGCCATACTAAAGGCTAACCCTAATGAGATCCCGCAGTAAATGCGGTATGACAGATGGATGGCTCAGAGCGGAAACACAGACAGAATGCCATACACATGAAAACCCTAGCAGAGCGATTTCCATTCTCCTCATTTTGAGTAATAATAATATTAATAATGGTAACCATTCCTATAGATATATTTTAAAGAATCAATAATGTAAATAATTGTGGTTAAATTCAACAAGGATCCAAACTTTAGTGATCATCTTATTTAAACATATCAACAATTATGTTAAAATATTTTTAATTCAAGGAGGAACTTGAAGGACATAAATTTTATTTAGATTTATAGCAATAACATCACAGTAGAGATGGCAATGCTAAAATAATATGGGAAACTTGTGTGACTAAAGTATAAATCAAAAACCTCTACTCTGCATTTATGGGGAGAAGTCTGCAAATTACAAATATAGTCTTGCACAAATATTTCCTACAAACTTACTTCCCGACGAGGATAATTGAATTGGCATTCACTCCAGCAAGGAGTTTTTAGAAACAAATAGATTTGTAAGAAACATTTTTAGAGTTCTCTAGCCTCTCTCCAATAATTTTTGGTTGGGAGGGAAATATTGTGCAATCCCAAAAATGGGTTTCCAACATGCCATAAATAGTTTTCATGAATAAGAGCTAACAACACTAAGTTGCAAGTTAAGAATGCTAACTTATTATTAATTTGCAAATTAAGGCTCATATATTATTAATTTGAAGTGTTTATAAGGGATTAGATAACAGAAGCCGCATGCCTTCTACATGGATTCTCTCAATCTATACAAATGCTCCATCAAGTTAACCCAGGGTAAAACATGTTTATTTTGGCTAAGGCAGAGAGCTTATAATTCCATCCCAAGGACAAAGAAAGCTCAAAGCAAGGTAGTTTTGCAAAAAAATGCTAATTTTTCACATGCAAGCTTTCTAGTGCAGGAGCACCTACTCTAGAATCAACCAACAAAGGCCCTAACAATCCTACACATATCTAGTTTAGTCTAGTTAGGCACCTAGACCAAGTTGTAAGGCCTAGTTCTAGGATTGGCACAACTATAAGCCCTTGTTCATATTTTTGATGTTTAAGATCCATGTTGGACCATTAAATTAGGTCTAGACCAAGTTTGGTCTTCTAGGAAGCAAAGTTGCTCAAAATGTTGTCAAAGTTGCTTAGCAACTTTGACAACTTTTTGTCAAAAGTTTTAATTAGAGCCCCCAATGGTCATATTTTTTAAAAATCAGTTCGAACTAATGGGGGAAGCCTTCAAATATCTCTTTCAGGTGGGTGGAAGGTATAATATGTAACTTGGCATTTTGAATCAATAAAACAAACCTTTTTTTATAGATTTTGGAGGATAGTGATCTGGTACAGATAGGTACAATCATGGGGGCATGAAATAGTGATCCCAAAAGTTGAAGATTTGAACCTTCTTCCATTTGCAATTGGTTTCATGTGTTAATCTATCCTAGTTTGTGAGATATCGAGTTTTTAGTAGGGACTGCCTGGGTTTGAGGCTAAAAATCAGGATTCACCTAGGACTTGAGTGTTTGGATCGATTCCACCAAGGGAAATTGATGCCCCTTGGTGGAATTCATCCTTGTTCAATGTAATTTCATATTCTGTAGGTTAAAAGTGTGGAGATGCAGAGAAGTGGCTTTGCCACAAGACCCTAGGTGTACATCTCATGTGTGCACCAATCTGTGACTTGGACAATCACTATATATTTTGATTGGGGGTTCCTCAAGACCTAAAACCCTGGATTCTGATTTTTTTTTTGTACCCACACATGTCCCCATAATTATTTTTTGTATTACTTAGGAGAAAGAGCACTTTTAGTGCATTTGGAGCCTAATTAGGCCTATTAGCCTAGTCAAAAAGTTGTGACAGCAGTGACCTTTGTTTACCTCCAATACTTGGTGCTTGGGCATGTTTAGTAAGGCCTTAAAGGGTATCAGAATCCCTGATCAAATTAACACCTCCTTTGGAAACATTTTGAATTATGTCTAAATTTGCCTCTTGAAAAGGTTACAAGCCAAAGGCTAGGTTGTGAAGCACCTTAGTGTTATGGGTTGCTTTTGGATGAAAGAACCATTGGAACTAAAGGAATAGGACCTAAACAAGCCAGTACAATTATTTTAGGGCACTCCTGGTCTTATAAGATATTTTATGGGGTTTGGTTTCTTTTGGGTTAAAGAGACCTCTTGGTGACTTCTAAATTGTTGGTGTTTTTGACTTGGCATAGCCTAGTGAGTAGGTTGTCTTGGGTGTTTGGGTTGTGATAACTATTCCCCTAGTCCTTCCAATACTTGTGATTAGTACTTGGGCACTTTGATCCCTTTTTGGGTGAATTAGACCTTTTGAAGTTTGCCACTTGACCCTGTCCTCCTGGGTGTTGGTCTTTGAAACTTACCACTTGCTCATTGCTTGAAGGCTTTCGCTTGCCACTGCTGCATCAAGTGGTATCAGAGCCATGTCTACTCCTAAAGATGAAGAGATCCCTACAAGGGTCACAAAAAATGAGTTAGCAAAGATGGTGAGAGAGCAAAGGGCTGCAAACACGGCCTTGACCAAGAGGCTTCAAGAACTTGAGAGGAAACTTGACAAGAGCAAAGGAGATGAGTCTGAAAATGAAAAGGAAAGTAAAGAAGAGGAGGATGACCCTATTCAACACATCCTTGTAGACCAAATTCCTTTCATAGATGCCTTAAAGTCCATGGGAAGGAGAACCATGGAGGAAAAGATAGATTTGTCGGTCTTCAATGACAAGATGAATGCAGATTTAGCCTTGGATTGGATAGAGGCTCTAAAAACATTCTTTGAATGTGAAGACATCCCTGAAAAGTAGAGGGTAAAGGTGGCAAGATCCAAGTTCAAGGGAGAAACCCTAACTTGGTGGAACTTCATCCAAACAGAAAGGGTGAAGAATGGGAAGAACATGATCAATTCATGGAATAGGATGATAGCATTGATCAAAGAAACATATGTACCTAAGTACTATGGGGTGAAACTCCATAGGAGGAAGAAAATTTTGAAGAAAAAGGACATGGATGTGGGCTCATACACCGAGGAGTTCTTAAACCTTTGTATGAAGACCAATATGGCTGAAGACGAGGAAGAAAAGATAGCAAGGTACATGAATGGCTTGAAAGTATCCATCCAAGAAGAGTTAAGTCTACACTGCCCTACCATAGTCAATAGATGCTATCAAATGGCACTTAAGGTGGAGGAAAAATGGAAGAGAAAACAAGACTTTGGCAAAGGAAAGAGTAATTATAGTGGGAAGAACTTTAGAGGCAAATGCAACTCTTGGAACAAGGGACAAAGTGGTGGCAGCAGCAGCAGGACCCCTGACCAAGGAGACAAAGAAAATAGTGACTCAAATTCAAGAGGAAACTATAGAGGAAGGAGACCCTTCAATAGAGGAAGGACAAATTCAGGAAGAGGTAATGGACCATTGAAATGTTACTATTGCAATCAAATGGGACATCATGCAGGAAGATGCCCTAAGAAGAGACACAACAACAACCAAGGTGAGAGGAGGGAACAACTTGTCCAAGAAGATAAACAATAAGACAATGCTGATGCTAGAGACTTGGAACTATAGGAAGGAGTATTCTTGATGATGAGGCAGGTCTTCCTTCAAGTGCCACAAACCCAAGAACCTCCACAAAGGAAAAATCTCTTCAGAACAAAAATCAAGTGTCATGGAAAGGTATGCAATCTACTTATAGATTCTAGTTCAACTAAAAATATTGTATCTTGTGAAATGGTTCAGAAATTAAACCTCTCTAAAATGCCACACCTCTGCCCATATCATATTTCATGGTTAACAAGAGGCCAACAAACTCTAGTAACAGAACAAGCATGGGTAGAGTTCTCAATTTCAGATTTTAAAGACAAAGTCCTTTGTGATGTGGTTGAAATGGATGCTTCACACATCCTTCTAGGCAAGCCCTAGAAATTTGATGTAGATGCCATACACCATTATAGGAAAAACACCTACTCCATCACTAAAGATGGGAAGACCTTCACTATGAAGCCCTTGCCAGATAGAAAATTTGAAAAAGAACCCACTGTGATCATAATGGGAGAAAAGGAGATGTTAAAAACCTTGAAAGAATCTGATATAGAGCCATTTGTCTTAATCTCAAAGCCCAAAGATAATATCAGGTCTGATCAAAAGGAGCCCATACCAAATGAAGTCTTAAAACTGATGTAAAAGTATAAAAATGTCACTGTTAGTGACTTGCCCACTAGCCTCCCTCCCATTAGGGACATTAGTCACCAGATAGACCTCATACCAGGCTCATCCCTGCCTAATAAGGCACCATATAAAATGACACCATTGTAGCATACAGAGATTGCAAAATAGGTCACCAAATTGTTGGAAAAAGGTCTCATTCAAAAGAGTCTCAGCCCATGTGCAGTACCATCAGTCTTGGCCCCTAAAAAGGATGGAAAATGGAGGTTATGCACTGACAGCAGGGCCCTAAACAAAATCACAATAAGGTACAAATTTCCCATGCCAAGGATTGAGGACCTATTGGATCAACTTGGAGGTGCTTTCTACTTCACCAAGATAGACTTAAAGTCTGGATACCATCAAATTAGAATCAAACCTGGAGATGAATGGAAGACAACATTCAAGACTACTGAAGGTTTGTTTGAATGGTTAGTAAGGCCTTTTGGCTTGAGCAATGCCCCTAGCACTTTTATGAGGCTTATGAATGAGATTTTCATTGATTTTATTGGAAATTTTTTTGTTATTTACCTTGATGACATACTAATATTCAGTCATAGAAAGGAGGACCATCTTGATCATGTGGAACAGGTACTAAGAAGACTCCATTAGCACAAGTTGGTAATCAACTTGGAAAAATGCATGTTTATGAGAAAGGAACTAGTATTCCTAGGTTTTGTGATTTCACAAGGTACCCTCAAGATGGATCCTGAGAAGGTAGATGCAATCATTAATTGGCCTCCACCAAAGAATCAAGGTGATGTAAGAAGCTTCCATGGGCTTGCAACATTTTATAGGAAGTTCATCAAAAGTTTTAGTCATGTATGTGCACCAATGCTTGAAACAATCAAAGGTGGAAAGAAGACTAAGTTCGCATGGACAAAGGAAGCCAATGATGCATTCTAATACTTGAAGAATAGAGTTTCCCAATACCCTATCTTGGTCCCCCTTAATTTTAACAAGGTCTTCACTATGGAGACAGATGCAAGAAATTTGGCTATAGGGGCAGTCCTAAGCCAAGAAGGTAGGGCTGTTGCTTTCTTCTCAAAGACATTGAATGAAGCCAAAAGAAAGTACTCCACTTATGATCTAGAGCTATATGCCATGGTCCAAGCCCTCAAGAAATGGAGGCACTATTTGATCCCAAAGGAGTTTTTAGTCTACACTGACAATCATGCATTAAGCTTCCTCAATTCACAAGAAAAACTTTCAATCAGACATCTCAAATGGGTAGAGCAATTGCAGGCCTATACCTTCAACATTAAGCATAAAAAGGGTGTAGAAAACAAAGTTGCTGATGCCCTTAGTAGGAGGGTTGGTCTTATTGAAGAAGTTAAATTACAAAGTGTGGGAATTGAGTCCCTTAAACACTTGTACCCGGATGACCCTGATTTTGCAGAAGTATATCAGATTTGCATAAAAATGGAGGGCAAATATCACACTAATTTCTCTGAATATCTGATTTAGAATGGGATTCTATTCAAGGGAGCACAACTATGTATACCAAAGTGCTCAATGAGGACAAACATAGTAAGGGAAAAGCATTGTGGTGGCCTAGGGGGTCACTTTGGCATTGATAAGACAACAAATATGGTGAAGAGGAGCTATTTTTGGCCTAAGTTGAACAATGATGTTAAGAAGTTTATAGAGACTTGCACAATCTACCAACAAGCTAAAGGAATGACAACAAATCAGGGACTTTACCAACCCTTACCAATCCCTTCAAGAACTTGGGAGTCCATATCAATGGATTTTGTAATGGGGCTGCCTAAAACCAAGCAAGGCTTTGATAGTGTGTTTGTCATAGTGGATAGGTTCAGCAAAATGGCCATTTTGTGCCATGCAAGAGCACAAATGATGCATCTCATATAGCCAATCTCTTCTTCAAAGAAGTAGTCAGAATCCATGGCTTACCTCAGACAATTGTATCAGACAGAGATGTAAAGTTTCAAGGGCACTTTTGGAGGACACTCTTCAAGAAGTTGGGCACAAATCTCACCTATAGTTCTGCCTATCACCCACAGACAGATGGGCAGACTGAGCTAGTAAATAGGT
This sequence comes from Thuja plicata, assembly GCA_018584345.1. Taxonomy (NCBI): domain Eukaryota; kingdom Viridiplantae; phylum Streptophyta; class Pinopsida; order Cupressales; family Cupressaceae; genus Thuja; species Thuja plicata. Next base: position 1,609,363 of record MU226172.1, read on the forward strand.
CTTTAGGCAATCTCTTAAGATGCCTAACCAAGCAATAATCACAAAGTTGGGATACAATTCTACCCCAAGCAGAGTTTGCCTTCAATGACTCCATAAATAGGTCAATTGGTAAAACTCCATTCCAAGCAGTATATGGTTTGCACCCCAAGGGACCATTGGACCTGATGGAACTCCCCTCTAACTTCAAAATCAGTGCACAAGGCCAAGAATTGGCAGAACTCATCACAAAGGTGCAGCAACAAGTAAAAGAAACATTGCAAAGATCTAGTTTGAAGTACAAAGAAAATGTTGACAAAAGAAGGAAAGAGGTACACTTCCAAGTAGGAGACAGGGTTTGGGCCTTCCTAAGGAAGGAGAGACTACCTAAAGGTAGATACTCCAAAATTCAAATGAAGAAAGTAGGCCCCTACAACATACTCAAAAAAATAGGTGAAAATGCCTATGAAATCTCCCATCCTCCAACTTTGAAAATATCTCCAATATTCAATGTGGCAGACCTCACACCATACAAAGCTACAACAGGTTCAATGAATGAGCAAGGTGAGGAAACAAACATCAACCAAGATGAAGACTATGTCACCAATCTTCCCCAAAGCAAACTGGTGGAGTTAGAAGAAATTTAGGATACAAAGTTACTAAGGTAGACCAGAACCAAGAAGTATATGCAGTACCTAGTAAAATGGAAGGGACTCCCCAACATAGATGCTACATGGCTGACTGAAGATCAAATCAAGCAACATGGGACTTCAGTGGAGCAGTTACCCTCAAGTAGGAACTTGAGTTTTAAACCTCAAGGGGAGTATGGTGCAGGAGCACCTACTCTAGAATCAACCAACAAAGCCCCTAACAATCCTACACATATCTAGTTTAGTCTAGTTAGGCACCTAGACCAAGTTGTAAGGCCTAGTTCCAGGATTGGCACAACTATAAGCCCCTGGCTAACTATGGTAAAAAATGGTCAAAGGGCCTAAAATCATAGGATTTTAGTATTTTTCATGTTTTTTATGTTTAAGATCCATGTTGGATCATTAAATTAGGTCTAGACCAAGTTTGGTCTTCTAGGAAGCAAAGTTGCTCAAAATGTTGTCAAAGTTGCTTAGCAACTTTGACAACTTTTTGCCAAAAGTTGTAATTAGAGCCTTCAACGGTCAGATTGTTTAAAAACCAGTTGGAACCAATGGGGGAAGCCTTCAAATAGCTCTTTCAGGTGGGTGGAAGGAATAAGATGTAACTTGGCATTTTGAATAAATAAAAATAAACCATTTTTCTGCAGATTTTGAAGGACAATGATCTGGTATGGATAGGTACAATCATGGGGGCATGAAAAAGTGATTCCAAAAGTTGAAGCTTTGAACCTTCTTCCATTTTCAATTGGTTTCATGTGTTAATCTGTCCTAGTTTGTGAGATATCAAGTTTTTAGTAGGGACTGCCTAGGTTTGAGGCTAAAAATCAGGATTCACCTAGGGCTTGAGTGTTTGGATCGATTCCACCATGGGAAATTGATGTCCCTTAGTGTAATTCATCCTTTTTTAATTTAATTTCATATTCTATAGGTTAAAAGTGTGGAGATGCAGAGAAGTGGCTTTGCCACAATACCCTAGGTGTACATCTCATGTGTGCACCAATCTGTGACTTAGGACAGTCACTATAGATTTTGATTGGGGGTTCCTCAAGACCTAAAACCCTAGATTCTCAATTTTTTTGTGTACCCACACATTTCCCCATATTTATTTTTTGTATTGACTTAGGAGAAAGAGCATTTGTAGTGCATTTGGAGCCTAATTAGGCCTAATAGCCCAGTCAAAAAGTTGTGACGACAGTGACCTTTGTTTACCTCCAATACTTGGTGCTTGGGCATGTTTAGTAAGTCCTTAAAGGGTATCAGAATCCCTAATCAAATTAAAACCTACTTTGGAAACATTTTGACTTATGTCTAAATTTGCCTCTGGAAAAGGCTACAAGCCAAAGGCTAGGTTGTGAAGCACCTTAGTGTTATGGGTTGCTTTTGGATGAAAGAACCATTGGAACTAAAGGAATAGGACCTAAACAAGCTAGTACAATGATTGTAGGGCACCCCTAGTCTTATAAGTTGTTTTATGGGGTTTGGTTGCTTTTGGGTTAAAGAGACCTCTTGGTGACTTCTAAATTGTTGGTGTTTTGGACTTGGCATAGCCTAGTGAGTAGGTTGTCTTGGGTGTTTGGGTTGTGATAACCATTCCCCTAGTCCTTCAAATACTTTTGATAATTACTTGGGCACTTGGATCCCTTTTTGGGTGAATTAGACCTTTTGAAGTTTGCCACTTGACCCTGTCCTCCTGGGTGTTGGTCTTTGAAACTTACCACTTGCTCATTTCTTGAAGGCTTTCGCTTGCCATTTCTACATCACTTTCCATCAATCTGAAGATTCTCATCTGTCTCCTTTCAAACAAGAGTCTTCATAATCATAAAAAATATGAAATCACAGAAGTCTTATAAACTCAAAAAATGTCCATAAGAACAAAATCTTAAAAAGAAATTGATACCAAATTCAACCTTTCAACAAAGTAAGTATGTAGCTAATTTATGAAGCTTGCATGTGTATGTGAACCATTTTCCAATTTTATGGTTGCCAATTATGAAACAAAGACCATGCATGTACCCAAAATTAAATTGCCTTCCTCAACCTCTAGACAACCTAATTTGCTTGACCTGGCATTTCTTACCAACTACGCAAATCAAAACTTTATATCATGATCTAACCAAACTCGATACAAACCCAGTCTTGCAAAATGCAAAGAATATCACCCTTCTGGTACAAGTGGAATCTGTGTCCAACATTAACAACAATGCAAAAGTTATGATGGGGAACTCATTACATTAGGCACGAGCAGTAAGATTGATGCAAAGAATATTTCTACAAACTAGTATTTTAAATATAGCAACAATACAATCATCATATGAACCATGTTTCATAAGCCTATGCCTCAAGTCCACTGTTTACATGAAATAAAGCATGGTTGCTTCATACTTACTCTTTTTCTCCTAGATTTATTTCAGTTCCACCATATTCTGGAAGAAGAACATGGTACCTTCCTTTAGGCTAATGGGAATGGTGTTACCTTCCTTTAGGATAATGGGAATGGTGTTACCTTCCTTGTTTCTTTCACCAAGGCCAACTGTTATGAACTTTCTTGAGTTCAACTGAAAAACATATAAGTTGAACCATTCAGAGCTGTAAGATAATTAGCAAATTTTTTTAGATAAAAGATAGCATTTTATATGAGTGGCCATATTTATTGGAAAACATCACTATAAATTTATCTAAATACTTAGCCAACCTGTGATCTAATTTTTTTTACAATCGGAAAAACTAATTTAGAAGGGATTATTCAATAAAAATTAAAAAAAAAAGGCTAATCTTGACATATGATATGGTTAAAACCCTAGTTATGTGTCTCAATGTAAACAAAAAAATACATAACCACAACTAACTTGCAGATTAGCAGTAAAATTACCATCACTCTATAGCATGATAGTCATAGCAATTCTAACGAGTTTAATAAGTTGAGTTTCTCGAGGTTGGTTGTACTATAGCACATTGCATGCAAGAAAACCATACTTATACTTTATTTTGTTAAGTTTTTCATTTAGAAAGCTTATACTAGATCAAGACAACACTGTAAACCTTGATTATTGAGTTATAGGAAAAACATTGTGTCCCACATAGAGAGAATAAGTACACAAACAAATATTTACCTGTAGCTAATTATAAACTGATTTAAAATAACTTATCATAGATAATAACAATAAGAAATTGGTTCATGTCTAAACATACAAATGCACCACCCTAACTATCTTACAAAATGTGTTTTAGGGCACCATTAAACTACCATCACTCAAGCACAAAAGTTACAAAACCCCTCAAAATTACAATGCATATAACTTCAAAAGTATTGTTATTATTTTATTATTTCTTTTGGGAAAAGTTAAGATAAATAGCTAAGCATTCAAGTGTGCAAAATGACATTTTTAGAACATTTTTTTGTTACAATAAAATACTACCTCTATAAAATTTCAAATCAATAAGATTTATTGTGTTATAGAAAATTGTTCCCACTCTAGCAAGCTAGAATGCTTCACTTTGAAGTAATGTCGTTAAGTAGGTGTAATATCAATGTAATGTGAATACTAGTTAAAGAAATTCCCTATGTCTTAAACCTCTCATGTTCCTATGACTCCTGTAGAGCGACATGAAAAGGTTGTTTGTATTGTACATTCATACATTAACTCAGATGCAAAATTTAAGAATACAGCCGAGGCTCACCCTTAAACTTATCAATAGGATCACCTGATCTTAGCGGAACAAATAAAATAAAGGGAAAACATGAATTCAAAATGTCATTACAACAAATACCAAATCACAAGATGTCCAAAAGGTTGTGGTGTGATTGTAATGGGCTACATTCTCATAGTTTAAATTTCCACCCTGCACTAATGGTATCAATAACCCCATAATATATCACAAAGGTTAAACTGAATTGAAATTTGGGTAATTTGCAACCTCAAGATCAAAAATGATGTATTCCTAAAGGTCACTGAGCATTGATATATAATAAACCCCCACAAGAAGTGAGAACCCACATTCTCAATAATGCAGACTACAGTCTCACACCACAATAAGCCAAAATATATTCTCAATGTCAAAAGCCTATAAAAATCCTAAGAAACGATATTTGTTTTTCCCATGCAACTGCCCTAGTATGCATGGATGCAAAATGTGGCAGCACAGAGAATATGAATTATTTACAAAATGCCTATTTTCTGCTAAATTTTCTCACATGAAAAAGAAAATATGTCCAGAAAAATCAGGACAGCCAATCGAAAATGAGAAATAAAAAATCAAAATTTCATTTACATAAAGAAATTCAAAGGGACCATAGGATAAGTGAATTTTTATGAAGTTTTCTCAATTTTTGAGGAACTGATCAATAGCCCAGAATGAGTGGGAAAAGGAAAATATGTCCAAAAAAATCAGGATGGCCAATCAACAATGAGAAATAAAAAATCAAAATTTCATTTAAATAAAGAAATTCAAAGGGACCATAGGATAAGTGTCAAATTTTTATGAAGTTTGCTTAGTTTTTGAAGAACAAATTAATAGCCTAGAGTGAGTGGAAAACATTAGTCCCCGTTGAAATATAAAACAAGTAATAGAAGGGGATCTTTAAGAACTATTAGTTTTTCTTCTAAAATATAGAGAATTGTTATGAAATATTAAGGAATTACTCAAAAATATTAGGCTACTTAAAACTTAGGGAATCATTAAGAAAGATTGGTGTTCTAAAATATAAAAAGTTATTAAAAATATGAATATTTTCTAAAATATAAAATGTTTTCTAAAATATTAGAATTATTAAGAAATATTAATCTTTCATAAAATATTAGAAAATTGCTTGAAAACATTAATATTCTCTAAAATATAAAGGTTTGCTAATAAATATTATTATTTCCTCAAATATAGTGAATAATTAAGAAAGATAAGTCTTTCCTAATGTTAAAAATTATTAGAAAAGATTAATCTTTCTTATATCTTTTATTTTATCTATTTTTAAAAATATCAATACTCTTCTTTAAAATATAAAGAATGATTACAAATGAACTTATTTAAAATTTTAATTTATAATGTGCATGCGGAAAATCTGGAGGAAGCCTTCAAAAAAAGGGGTCCTATAACACAAATTTGTTTGAACCAATCATATTTGAAATAAATAAATTTTTATTAAGAAAAATTCAAAAATATAAATTGAAACTTGATAGAAACTATGATTATTTTCAAAACAAAAAAAATGTTTTGATTGGTGGAAACTAATTCACACTAATTGGCACAAGTGAATGCAATAGTATTGCCTACGACAAGTACAATAAGAGGGTTATATTCTAGGGAATTGATAAAAACTCCCAAGTGTGCTTGCACAAATCTACTAGGATGCTAACTGTTCCTAGTCCTCCTAAGACCCTTAGCTTCCTTCTAGGATCTTCCAATTCCTTCCTTAACTAACTTAGGACTTCTCTAACAACTCTCTAAGAGATGATATCCTTTGTGCTTCACCAAGGGGTATCTATCAACAAGTTTCACTACTCTTCTATACACCTTCTTGGATGACTCCAAGTGACTTTTGATCTCTTCCTTTTAACAAGTGTTTGCAGGGGATGTAATCCATGCTTGGACAACTTCTTGAGCTTCAATTGATCCCATTTGGATAGGGTATCAAGAATTTTTCAATAAATTTCAAGACCCTTAGTGGATTTGGTCTTTTAGACCTAATACTCCTTCTAGACCTAATTGACTAGTTTTTCTCACTTCTTTCAAAATAATCCCAAACAAGCCCAAATACAAAGTTGATATTCTGATACCCTGGTGCAGGAGCACTTATGAAGTCACCTAAGGTCACCATGGATCCAATTGAAGGAAAAGGAATAAAATCATCCCTTAATGTGAATTGGGATGTATTGAGGCCTTTAATGGCAATTTGTAATAAAGAATGTAATAAATTATTAATAAGTCCTAGAAGTCCTGGTAAAGGACTTAGGACCAAAAATGATGTAAGGGTGGCCAATA
>MU226172.1:1619876-1667462 GCA_018584345.1 Thuja plicata
GGGATCTAATTTGATTAGATGGGGTTAATTAGGTCCTAGAATCAATTAGGAATTGAATCCATAAAGTATTTAATAAGTTTTAAAGCAATAAAATACCAAAACACAAGTTAATAATTCAAATTTTTGAGTATTAACAGCTAGTTGTGTTTTGGTGGAAAATTGCATTTAAGAGTCTTAAACAATTTGTAATCACTTCCAACCACTTGGGATTGGTTTTTGAAGCTGAAAACTTGTCTATGAACGCCCATGAATGATTGGAAAAGCATAGAAACAAATTGGAGAAGGGATTGTATGGCCTGTAGGCTAAAAATGCAATAAAATTCATAGTTTCTTGCATATTTTGGTCTATTGTTGTACTTCTTTCATGTTTTGATCATTTATGTGCATTATAGGATGTATTTGAAGTCATTTTGACCCATCTTAGAAGGATTTAATTCTGAATTTTTCTTTCATATATTCAAAGTGTTGTAGATAGTCATTTTCATATTGTTTTCTTAAGCAAAATGGTGTAACCATCCCCTTTCTATTCTAACTGTGACTTGGGGATGGATTTTTTACATGTATCATATGTAATTATCCATAATAATGCAGTAATAAGACATATAATGTAGATTATCATCGAGTTGGGCAAGTTGGAGTGCTTTGGTGCATGAAAATACATGGAATTTGATGTCATAAGTGTAGCAGCAGAAGATCTGGCTTAAGGAGGGCATGTTTTTGTTTGAGGAAGCATAAGTACATGTAAAACTTATGGTGAATCCAGAAGGAGAAGTTCTAGAAGTGAGTTTTGGGTCATTTTCTAGAAGGCCCTAGTTTTTGGAGCCATTTGGTGAGGGATTTGGAGTTTGACCATTTGGGAAGGTTGTGGCTGAAAACCAATACCATAATCCTTTTATTTGAGGCATAAATAGGAACTTCTGAAAGTTATAGTGTCTGGGGATAAGTAATTTTGGTAGTTGCTTTGTAAAGTGGCCCAATTAGGCTTAGTGGAGATACTGGAATCAGCAATTTTACGCATAGTTGGTCAAAAAGATTCATATCTCATTTTCACATATTTTTTGTACGTTCCAAATGGGTATCTGAATCTACAATTTAATTTTCAAGTGTTTTGGAAAGTTTGGTCCAAAAGTCCAAAATTCAGGAAACATGGGGCTACTAGGAAGGGTTGCTTGGGTGTTTGGCTTGTTTGGAGAAATCTTATCAAAGGGTGTAAAGGTAATTTAGAAAATATCTATAAAATTTGATCTATTGGTGTTAAGGATTTCAATATACTTAGTTTTATTCTTGAATCCTTTGAAGTCAATTAAGCCCATGTGAGTAAGTGGAATCCCTTGGGTACATTGTGAAACCTTAGGGGTTGTCAAATAAAGGTGTAGAGTCTTTTTGTCCAAAAAAATTGGAAGTCTCCAAGCCTTTTCACCATACCCTTTGAACCAAGACATAATATATTTTGTAGGTCTTAGGGTTCTAGGGTCTCTGTAGAGTGGATTCCTAGATTTAAGGGAAAATAAGGTTATTCTGGTGCAGGTTGGTGATTTATACTTGGAAAACTATCCCAATGGATTGGGAAAGGCCTGGTATTCCTAGAAGTTGTCTTTATGACCTCAGTTCTCACTTGAAACCATGCTTGGTTTCATTTGGTCAATCACACCCCTGCATTCAAACATCATTAGTTTATTGGCAGACTCCTAGCCGGATACTTAGGACTCGCCTAGGGCTTGCCACTAAAAATAGCTAAATTGCTTCTCAGAACTCCTCCGCTCATATTTACACTATATAGAGGCTACCCTTACATATTCCTCTAGACCATGATGGAATGCACGGTTGGATTCTATGGGGGAGCCATTTTTCTCAAAACTGGACTATCAAAACCAGTAACTAGATAACTTACAAAAGAATTTACAAAATACACAAATTAAATCACAAAAACTTCAAACCAAAACTAAAAGTATTTTAACTAGCCTAACTACCATAAACCAACACCATATTGAGTGGTTCAATCCATTGAAGAGCACTAACTCACAAAAGTAGGCGACTGTGAACAAAAAGAAAAAATAGAGCAACTTCTTTCCAATTCAAAATCTTTCTTACATCATCTAACCTTGGGAAATGGGCCCCCTCATGGTTTAATATATTTTTCCCATGTTTTTAGGAATTTACAATAACTACCAAGCCTCAACCAATGAAAGGAATCTTTTCTTGCCAATGTTGTCATGGAACTTTGCAAAGTTGCAAATGTTGTCATGACAACATTTAGGCAACTTTTACATTTTTTCTTAAATCATAACCTAATGACCTCCAACCTTTATGAAATGATGTAGAAACATCATATAGGCCATTTTAGGTACATTTACAAGCCTTCCTAAGCCTTGAAGGCTTCTAAATCCAAATTCCCACTTTTTATGCTTTTTAGCACTAAACACTATCAAAACACAAATCAACTAGGTTGGATTGATCCTAGTCAAATCCACCTACATACAAACTCACAAGACATTCTAAGGTCTAAGAAACTACACCTGAAATGGCTAGGGTCAGTACAAGCCACAACCAAAATTTAGAATGGGAGTTAGCCTAGGTGCTCCTACACCAGGAACCCATTTTCTTTCTAGTTACTATTAGAGAGAATTTTACTCTTAAAGATAATTTGGGATAAATTAAATTATAATAATGATTACTTATTTACTAAATATTTTCTTACATGTTGGGAATCTCAAGGTTATCCCTTATACAATGGAAACATGTTATAAGAAACCTAGAAAGTAAGATACCATGGTCCAAAAGAAATAGTAAAAGGGTACACTAATAATCTAGGTTTAATATGTAAATAATGACTAGAGGTGTCTCCCAATATTTATTTAAGAATTTTATGACTAAATGGTTGGTCGAAAATTGGTTGAATTTAATGATGATTACAAATTTTGGTTTCTTGGAGGATAGAAAACCCATAGGTTCCTAGGATTAATACATATTTTTAAAATCCTTAAGCCTCCTATAAACATAAATGATAAAGATAGAAATTATCTTGCCTTGTTTACTTGTGCTTTTGTATCACTTTTATTTACACTCTCTTCATTTGTTTAAAAAAAATATCTTAGTTAATGTTCTTACTTGACTCATTTAAGATGTCATTGTATTCATAATTATAATATCCATAATAATAATGCATGATTGACTCATGTAGAAATTATTAGATATAGTATCCATCTACTATGATGGAAAGTGTATATTCACTCCTAGTGCTTGATAGTAAGAGAATCAATTTGCAAAGATTGTCTTCATATTAATGGTTTATGGGGTTTAAGATATTATCACATTTTGTCTTAATTTCATTCCCTTAGTTAATATCATAATTATGATGCTATTTATAATAGATAAGATGCGGAATATTAATTATCACCTCCTAAAAGTTTTGATCATATAACCATGACTTGATGAAATGGATTTGCACTTAAAATGACCATAGACATGCATGATTTCATAGATAATTGCACTTGTATGTACTTATATGTTTGTATCTACCATATGCATCTTTGCATGGTTGAAGTTGTTGCATGCTTATGTGGGCTTTGTATGACTATGAAAGTATTCGGTGAAATTTTATATGATTCATGAAATGAGATGTTGAAGATGCCTTTACAAGTAGACGATTTCATGTCATGGCTTAAATATGAATGAGATGGAATGTAGATCTATAAATTATAGTCAAGCAAGGATGGATGCTTTTGTCTTCATATTTTTGTTTTATGAATCTTGTGTGTTCACGATATTGTTATATTTGTATTTGGATATATCATACTACACGAATTCCATTATTCTTGTCAGTTTCACATTGTTAGACTCCCTCGTACTAGGTTGGTATCTTTCATGTCATGAAACATTCCAGGGGAGTGTAAATTCTTTGTGGTAGGGTGGTATAGTGCTCTGATGATGTTCTCACCCACCTTGTGTCTCAGGATTGTTGGTTTCAAGAGTTTCATGTTAGGATGGCCATCATATGTTGTACACTCTTCATTGTTGATCATTATGTATTACATGTCTTATCTCATATGAGGTAAATATTTCCTTATGTTTAGTATTATTATTGACTTCTGTACTTTATCTTATTTTGAAATATAATATCATGCCTTTGGACTTATGTTTCAAACACGTGGAATTTGTTTATTCTTCCTTTTTTTTATTTTGATAAATTATTTGAATTTTAATTATTTTTAATTTATGGTGGTCCTTACACACAATTATCTAGGGAATAGATATTTTCCATAATTTTTGTTACATAATTTAATTTTATAGTTATTTGAAGTGAGATTAGTTGGGTATATGTACCAGATGGTATACAAAAAGGAGGTCTTAAGTGGCCACTTTTTTTCTAAAATCGGTTAAAAACGTAAACTTGGAGGAGTAATTGGAGACTCCTACACTCAAGATACCAAAAGAACAAGGATTGTAGTACACCGAATCTAGTTTCTAAATTACTAATTTTTTTTTCAAAAAATGATATGATTAAGACGGTCAAATTCTTCGCACACACAAAAGTGTTCCTATTTTCTCAACAAGACATTTTAGTTGCACACACAAAAGTCTAGTATGTGCCCCCAATTTTTTTTAGTTGCATTTAGAATTTTGAAAAACCCATTGGTAGTAATATAGTTTTTTTTTTTATAAAAATGGATGGAGCCATTATAATTTATTAATATAAACTACTTCAGAAGGCTCCATGAGGAAAGAAGTAGTGAAGAAAACCTCCTTTGATAGCCAAGAGAACAATATATACAATCAAATACAAGCTAAAAGTGCCCAAAAAACAAGTCAGGAACACTAAACCAACAACCAACTAAAAACTAGCCTAAAAAAAAACCCCGAATTCACCACTGATCCAACCAAAACATGAGTTTGTAGAATCAACATTAAGACTCAACCTCTAGCCCAAAAAGTTGTAACATGACATCAAAAAAGAGAAAGCAAAAACTGCAAACAAGTCACCCCCTTGGCTTAACTAAGCCATGACAGTGGCAGTGGCATCGACAAGCAAGAATTGGTAGTAATATAGTTAAGAGTGAGCACTAGAAGTTTTATATATTTTTTTTGGAATTTTTGTTGAATATTTTTTTATGATTTTTCAAAGTGGATGCATCCTAAAAATCAAATCATTGAGCATGTGCATCACATAAATTTCTTAACAATAATAAAAAATATAAAAAATCAATGTGTAAGGAATGAAGATTAGAACAATATTGTATAATCTATTTAAAAAAAGGAAGAACCAAGTGTGGAAGGTAAATCTAGCATTGAAGCATCTGATTATTCATCTGAAGATGAAATTCATAATCTTTTACCAAGTAGGTCACAATCAACACCAAGGACTCTAGTTGTTCTCCCTCCGACAAGGAAGTATCAGATCAAGAGTGTTTTTCCACCATGTAAGGGTATGGCTAGGAAAGAGGAGAGCCTAGAAATTTCTTCTCTAGAAGGTAAAGAAAAAGCCATAGGGAATGTGGGTCAGGTTTGGAAAGATAGAATCTCATAAGGAAATCAGATAGTAGTGCATTGAGAAGGAAGGAAAAATGAGCTTATTTTTAACATGTGTTTATGCTCCCATGAAAAATATGGAACAAAATCTTAAATTTACAGCCAAGGTTTCTATTGTTGTTTTTCCCATTTATGGGATTGTTGGATCTTTGTGATCCTAGATGTCATAACTTAAAACTTTATTACTAATATTAATGTGCCTAACCTTTGCGCTACTATTAGCTTATAAACAAAAATGGAATCATTGGTAGAATGAATTTAAAAAAACATATGTTAATATATATATATATATATATATATATATATATATATATATATATATATATATATATATANTTAATATATATATATATATATATATATATATATATATATATATATATATATATATATATATGGTTAGTGTGGAGAAGGAAAAAGCACACCAACCTCAAGATCGATTAAAGTCTTGAAGGATGATTTATACTAGCACTCTAGTGAGCTAGGAGATCTAGACACTAAGTGTGATAAACAAGTTTTAATGAACTAAGATACTAAATGAAAATATATTAAATGATTACAAAAATTAAGGTGCTAAATATGGAAAATGTGAATAACTTGAAGAGGTTAAAATATTAAAATATTCTGACTATAGATACCAAAAGAACAAGTTATGAAGATTAGACATTGAACTCAATGAGCCCACAGCCTCAGACACTTACACGGGTCAAGGATGAAAATGCATGTGTAGGACGAATGCACAGAGCACATTCATCCCATATGGATAGAGTATAGAGATGGCCCAAAAAACAAGGAAAATAACATAATAATAGATTAAAAAAGTATGAGACTAAGATAGAATACTATAACAAAATATGATGAAAAGAATGACTAAACTACAAAATATAAAGGGGAGGGAAGAGATTACATTAGAATTGATTGTTGATGAAGTTGATGATCAAACTTGTTTCTCCATGAAACTACACACATGGAAACAACAAAAAATGTTGGGGTGGTTGTTTGGAGACTTGCCTCGGTCAGGTCCCTACTTTGGTGTTTCCACCTCCACTATAGTCGATTAGACACAATAAAAAATAATGATAGATAATGATATGAAAATAATAGATAAGCAATAAATATACTAGAAAATATTAAGGAAATTATGCTATCAAGGACACCAATAAAATGAAATAAAGAGACTCCCCAGTGAGATGGAAGCTAAATGACGAAGATGGTAGAGACAACATGTTGTTGATGTAATATAGAGCTCAAAATGTGATGAGAAACTTGGATATTAAGAGAAAAATATATGTAGAATGCACATTAAGAGTGCCTAAATCATCAAGAAGACCAAATGAAGATTAAAAAAAATGGGAGTTTAAACATGCTAGGTTGAATCTGATCATTGGTGGGTGGTGGATTTGAGTGATACAACTACATTGTGGTATTTCATAACTTTCCAACAATAGCCTACATGCCTATAGATTTTTTAGATGCATGTGCACTGCATAGACGTCTCTGCATTGCGCACACATCCTATACCATCTAGGCCGCAAGGCCAGGATTATAAATGAATGGTGATAAGGCATAACGAATGGTTGTTGAAGGTGACATGGAATTTTTCTATCTAAATCTAAGGTAGGGACATTATGAAATGATAAATTAAACTGGGGTGAAAATTTTCCACACTACATTGTGCCCCCACTTTAGCAATAATGTCATATGCAGAGAGATGAAAGCTAAAGTAAGAGATCTTACCTAACTTATATGTGGGGATTCTGTCACATAGGGTTGCCCCTAGCTAAGAATCCATGAATTTTTTTTGAGATGTATCTAGCATGCAATCTATAGACAAGCATGCTATATAACATAGATAACCTATAGACACAAGACCATCAAAGGTATGTTGATATGGGTGGCAAGTTGTGTTATGCTAGATACCTATATGATAAGACAATTTTGATAGTTCTCTGACATGTGTAGTAAAAGTTAGAGATGCATGTGATAAGGATGCTTTAGATGGTGTGCTGACATGTGTAGAAAAAGGTACATAGGCATGTGATAGGGCAACTTAGACATTTGCCAACATGTGTAGCAAAGCTAGAGAGGTGTGTGATAGGGGGACTTAGATCATGCTAGTATGCTTAGTATAAGCTATATAGGCATACAATAGGATAATATTTGACAAGATAATGGATTGGCCTCCAAAATAGGTAGATGCGATAGTGGATTGGTCCCCACAAAGGCAGACACCAAGATCAAAAATTTGAATTTTGCGAGAAAAACATGTGATGTAGAGACAAGATTATTGTCAGATAAAAGACAAATTAGACACATAGTTATAACAACCCCTCACTAGGATGGATCATGTTTCTTAGAGGGGAGAATGAGACATTATAAGGAGAGAAAAGAAGTTGTGGCATGCCAACACATGAGATGTTGTTATAGAATGCCACTTCCTGGCTGGTGACACATGATCTCTACAACATCCGACATTAAAACCCAGAAGAGTGATATACATGCTCTTGGGGGATATTTCATCACTACCACCCATGGATTAGATTTGAAGAATAACACATGAAGCTAAAGGAAAACAAAAATCTGGGTCAACATTGAAGGGGTGCCTAAATTCCCCCAATGCTTTGCATTGTCTCCAAATAACAAAATTCAAGACACGAAAAATAGAAGAAAATGACAACAAATAGAACAAGTTTCATAATAGAAAACCTCCCATTTCTAGGTACAAGCATAGTACAAGGGTCCTCTAGGAGGGAGGAACACTAAAAGATTGAAATGGAATAGTCATGATGGTAGCCTCAAGCACCCAACAAATAGCTAGATCCAAGGATGAGGTATCCTCAACATTCTCATCCAAAATCTCTATTGAAGTGAGTGAGAGAGATCATTTAAAGATTTTTGTCATTACAAGAATATCCTTTAATGAGCCAAATAGGTAAATCTTTGTAGCTAGTCGGAGAACCATGCTAAGGTTTTGATGAATAATATGCTCTACTAACCTCTATGAAAGGGGTGGAGACAAACTTGGGAGAAGTGAGAGATTTCTCTACTATAAGGATTAAAATGGAAAGAGGGTCTACCAAAGCGGACTTGCAATGCCAAAAATCCAAGACAAGGCACTGCTTGAATTTCCTCTTGAAATATGGAGGTGAGGCCCTCCAATCTATTATAGAAACCTTTAGGACATCAAGAAAGTTGGAATAGTGATCCTAAGATGGGGAATGTCTGGTATGGGTGGGCATCACGAAGCTATATACTAACTATGTATTCATCATGCTCATTAACATGGGGAATTGTGGGATATTAGGCAATGTGGTGATCAGTAGTGGCTCCTGTGATGGGGAAATGAAGACTTGGACCTTCTTAGCATGAGGTCCAATGGTCACTCTCAGCACAAGGGGAAGTGAGACTAAGGAATTTGGAAGGTGGGAGGTGGGTGCAACTGCAATAGAGCTAGGAGCAGAGCTGGGAGCATAAGAAAAAGAAGTAGACAAGGGCTTGGAAGAAACACTCTTTTCCCTTACAATGGCCTAACATGCTAGGGCCCTCTCTCATTGATGACACTTACACTCACGTGCAAGCTGATTTTAACATAAATGTGGGCCAAGTTGAGAAGCTTGAGAGGGTATAGAAAAATCATACTCAATGGGAGAGGTTGTTGTTGTCATTTATAGTAAAAAATATGGCCCCACAGATGAAGTAGGAGGTGGTGCGAACACATACACTATCAACTCAGTCATGGGTACCCTTCCTCTCTTCAACCTATGGGATATGGGAGAAACAAAATATGCCCTTAGAGGATAAGGGGTAGGTTCTGAGGGAGACTGTTTGGTATTAGGATACCTCTTACCCTTACAAAAAATGGTAGGGGGATGTATGTTTGCAATAATGATAATTGGTAAGGGCAGACACACTTTAGATTTTGACATGGGCATCTTTCCTTTGTTCAAACTGGGTGCAGACATGGGAATAGAATACAACACTTGAGGTTGTGAGATCTGAGGTGGGTGAGGAGGCTTCCTATGGGCACATTATTTCCATGAGATCCCAATAAAGAAGGAGTGGAGAGTGAAGCACATCGAGCCTCATGATATGGATGAGCTGGAGGAGTAGGACAAGGTGTTACAGATTTAGAGTTTAGTTCCTTGGCTTTATACTTCTGATAAGTAGGCTTTATACTTCTTATAAGTAAAGAATGTTATATCCTACCGGGGATGTTGGGGCCATGTCAGAGTAGGCTATAAATTATCAAGAGAGAAGGCCCTACAGGATACCAAGGGGTGATAACCAACAATATAGATAGTATTAATGACACCCTTGTGGGGAAACTTCAAACATTTATGCACAATCGAAGGAATGAATCTCATAGAGGTCAATCAGGGGATACTTAGTTTGACTTGAAAGAGGTTTTCCTCAGGGAGTGTGACAAATGTTCAAAATATCACCTTGATTCCTACTTGCACTGTCATGGTGGTGGACCCCAGAGGGGGAAGTTCCATCCCATCATGCGTTTTAATGGCAATAGCACACTTGTCATATTTCCTATAGTTTAAGTCATTAATAAAGAGGACCTCCTAAGCAATGACATCAATCCAACATGCAAGGTCATTAAGGACACCCCTAAAAGAGACACCATTGACTAAGACTAAGATATAGACCTTGATGGCACCATTGTCTATGTGTTCTTGGACTAGGTGTCTAAGATACACACAATTCTTAGTGTTATGACCAGGCACGTGATGGTACTAATAGAAATTTGACCCATCATACCATTAGGGGTATGGGAGATTATTTGGAAGAGGATGGATCTCAGGAAGGGTTACCAAATTATCTTTCAACAACCTTTGCATAATAGTAACATAGGAATTAGACAACCAAGTAAATTTCCTACTCTTTTACAATTATGTTAAAAATAAATTTCTTTCAGAGAGCTATTGAAGTACCATGATGCTAGCCACAACCTTATTATTTTGAGCTTCTCCTAAAGATGTTTCCTCCCTATAGGCATTTGAGGAGAATTCCACAAACTAAGCCATGATATGTTGATAATTCGTTAGTGCACTACAAAGGCAAGTGGAATTAGGGTATTTATTCAATGAAATATTTTCTCTTAATGTTGTTGTGAATGTGATTATTTTTTTTATTAATGGTTTTCATTGATGTCAAAATGTCTACCTAGTTGATGAGGTTTAGTTTGTGGTATATTGGTATTTCGGGTTGATGAAGATTTATATTTTGGTTGAATGCAGACTGAAGGGCATGCTAAAATGATTTATCTTTTTTTTCATGTTTGTCCTAGTCTCATTCATGTTATTACATGATGGGATTTAATATTTTGGTTCCAGACCAATCTGGATATTGGTTGATGTGTTTTAGAGTGATCATTTTCTTTGTAATGTGTATTTTCTTATTCATCGACTTTGAATGTCATGGAGAATGTCTTGTGTGTTGATTTGATTGAGGAGGTTTTGTGCAGTCCACTTTTCATTCCTAATCACCACATGAATGACCTTGTGTGACCTATTTCAAATTTTATTACACCAAATTAGATTATCTATGATGGCATGAATCGATATATAAAGAAGATGATCTTGATTGATGAGAAGATGTATGTATGCAAGCATGTGAAGAAGGAATGCAACTTAGAAGATATTACTCTTTATATGAGTGTGTGCTATCAAAGGTAGTTGAATGGTGTTTTTTTATTTCAATGGTGGATTTATTGTTATCATTACTCTTTAGGTAGTGAGCCAATTTCTATAGGTAGTGAACCTCTTGTGTTGGCAATTAGCCATTTTTTTGTTAAGCTACGATAACTGCTTTTGTATTTAGGGTAGTTAGCCTGACTGACAGTGAGCCTTACCTACTATGAGAATTGTACAAACCACCTTAATTGGTGTCACCTTAATTGGTATTTTATACCTGAGAATTATTCTCCATGGTTTTCCCCACCTTGGGTTTCCACGTAAAAAATGGTGTTCATTGTGCATGGTGTTATTCTGTGTTCTTCATGTTTACATCTATTTTAATTTTATGAGTTCTTTATTAGTGTTACCAATTGAAGTTAGATTAAGAAAAAAAAATTAATAACTGATTTACCCCACTCTCAAATATTCAGCTTATTCAACAATTGGTATCAGAGCTTTGGTTCCTTGGTATAGAGCTTAACAACTTGAGGTAGATCTAATGGCACACAAGTTGAACATCCCTATGCTTGAAGGATCTAACTATAATACCTACAAAGAAAAAATGAGGAGTTAAATAATTTCTATGAGTTTCAATAATTGAAAAGTTGTTGAGAATAAGTATGGTGCACTAGCAAATGCAAGTGGACCTTCTACTCCTGATGAGGTTTCAACCTGTAAAGAAAAAAAAGGCAAGCTATGCTATTTTTAGTGATTTATTAAAGACTGAGCTTGCAAAACGTATTTCATTAAAAAATTATTATGAATTTTGGGAAAAGATTAAAGAGATTTATGAAGGAAATGATAGGGTTAAGTTATGAAAGAAGTTGGCTGCTAAGCATAGATATGAAAACTTGGAGATGGATGAAAATGAAGATATAACAAGTTATTTTCAAAAGATTAACAATGTAGTAAATAAGGTTAGAAATCAAGTAGGTACCTTAATAGATGAAGACATTATGGAGAAGATTTTGATGACATTAATAGAGAGTTATAGTGATAAGATCTCTGCTATTGAAGTGTATGATCCAAAGAAGTTTACTCAAGAGAAACTTTTTGGCACCTTGACCACATTTGAGATGAGGAGTTTCAAAAAAAGATAAGGAGAAATCAAATAAAACCTCTAAATCCATGAAGACAGAAGATGATCTAGATAATGAAAGTTCAAATGAGTTGGAAGTATAATTTACCAAAAAACTAAAGAAAAGTACTATCAAATACAAAGGTATCTTAACCTTTAAATGCTTTAGATTTGGAAAGATTGGTCATATTGCTACTAGATGTCTGAAAAAGGGAAGAAAACAAAAGTTTAAGAGATTTAACAATAATGCTTATTATGTTAATGAGAATGATAGTATATCATATGATAAATCAAAAGCTGAGGATTGTTTTTTCTTAGCAGAGGAAGATGAAGCTACATTTGATATCTCTAACATTTTTCTGAGATCTAATGAACTTACTACCTTATATATTGTTAGAATAAATAAAGATGAATGGTTTATTGATAGTGGTTGTTCACATCACATGACTGGTGACAAAATTAAGTTTGTGAAACTTGAAAAATATGATGGTGGAACTGTTAGTTTTGGAGATAATCAAAATGCACATATTGTTGCAATTGGTTCTATTACTTTTGATGGGAAGCATAATGCTGAAAATGTTTATTATGTGAATGGTTTATATCATAATTTGTTGAGTGTTCGACATATGTGCGAAAATGGCTACGATGTTGTGTTTCAGGATAACGGTTGTGAGATTTAGAAGTCCAAGATTGTTATTGTTGCTAGAAGATGAACAATGAGAAATATATATCATCTGGATGGAGAAATAGAGAAATTATTGGTAACATAGATTGATGACAACTATCTCTAGCACCGGAGGATGTGTCACATAAACTTTGATAATCTGGTAAGAATAATTTTGGGTTGTGCTGTGAGAAATTTACCAAGATTGACCAAAATAGACAATATTATTTTCAAAGGATGTAAAGAAGGGAAGAAAAGAAAAGCATCATTCAAAGGAAAGGAACAATCTTCTATCAATTTATTGGATCTTGTGCATACAGATCTATGTGGTCCAACTAGAATAAGGAGCTTACAAGGTGAGAAATATTTCATGCTTTTGGTTGATGATTATTCTAGATTTAGTTGGGTTATAGTCTTAAGAGAAAAATTAGAGGCATTATAAAAATGGGATATATTCAAGGCAAGAGTTGAAAATGAAAGTGATTGAACAATCAAGTGCTTGAGGTCTGATAGAGGAGGAATTAGATAGTTCAAGAGGTGGCTAGAAAAATGATCAAGAAAGAAAGGTTAATGAAGATCTATTTGAGAGAAGCTATACATACTCTAGTATACACTCTTAATATAGTATTGTTCAAAAAAAGGTATGGAAAAACATCATATGAGCTATGACACGAAAGGGCACCGACAATGAAGTATTTTAAAAAAATTGGGAGTAAGTGCTACATTCAAAGAGATGAAGACAATCTTGGGAAGTTTGAAAAAAGACCTAATGAAGGTATATTTTGGGGATATTCTACAAAGAGAAAAGCGTACTGGTATTACAATAAGAGAATGAACAAAATATTTGAAAGTACGAATGTGAAATTTGATGAAGATATTAACAAAATTTCTCTAAGGAACACTGGTTATGAGTCTGATGAACCTGATGATAGATAAAAATAAGATCAGAAAGAAGCATAAGAGATAAAGGAGCCTCAAACATCTACAACTAAGAGACCAAGGCATGTGCAGAAAAAACATTCATAAAATTAGATTATAGGAGATAAGAATAAATTAGTAATAAAAATAAGTAGAGATGCTCGAGAACAAGTGCTATTGTGTTTACTTTCAAAATATAAGACGAAGACTTTTTTTGGCTAATAGATTGGATTCTTAAATGAAATGACTCAATCCCTAGAAACCTCTTTGTTTGGAAACAATTGAACAAACTATGTTGAGTATTTTGATCTTTGAATTGAAAGGTGCAACTCCCTTATAATAGATATATAATGAATAAATCTGATCTACCAAATAAAAGGGATTTTCTCTCACTAGATAGAAGAAGAGGCATCTAAGGAATACTCAGATACAATTTTAACCACAAGAAACATAATATGTTAACAACATAAACAAATATAAAGTAAAACATATAGTGCCACACAGAACACCTCAAGATCCCTGATTTCAAAACATAGTTGATATCTGAAATCTACTCATCTCACCAATCATTTATTTACCCATCCAACAAAATAAATTTAAAGATATTTAATGAACAATAGTCATAGATTAAAATTTCATTCACACTCAGTTGTCACAACAAAAGTGGGAATTTCAAGCCAAAATTTTTTATCCCTTCCACTAAAATTAAAACCATAATATATAATCTTTTAGTCTCCCTAAGAGAGTTACAAGAAATTATCTTTCTTTAAAGAATATTAAAATATAATGAAAATAAAGCCTTTGGAAAATGCTAGATAGACATGAAACTAAAACTAAAAATAACATTTTGAGCACATGTTTCCTAAGGTCCTTGTTTCTCTCTCTTCCATGGTCGGTGTGTTTTAAGTTTCCAGGCTTTCCTTATGCTTTTGGAAGGCTACAACCACTTGAGAGATGTCATCAAACTCAAGTGTGTTCACAGGTTTAATTTGAATGGCCCAATAGCTAGCTTGCTCCCTTATTTCCTTGGCTTTGGTGTTGAAAACCTAATAATGATTCCCGCACCATATTAGTGTTGCGTATATCTTTGTAGTTGTTGGTGTTCTCCTTTATAGTATATTTGAGGACTAGTTATATTATAAATATTTTGTTGATAATTCATCTTCAGGTCTTCCACAATAATCACCCTTGAATCTTCTTTCCTATTGTAAAGGAAGAAAATTGTAAAGAGGGGAAAATTGATTAGGTTTAGGGGATTGATTATTTGAATGTTCGTGTATTTCCTTAACCTTTACATTTAATTGTAATTTATGTGTGTGATATTGTAATGTGATTAAGCATATAGGGGAAGGAAGATAAGACAATCCTCTTTATCCCCAAATGCACAAATGAAAGATCCAAGTTGATTAACCCAAAAGAAGGATCAATGCACAAATGAATCAACCATTTGGAAATGAGAGAAAGGAATAAGATCTTAAATTATGTTTTATGATTAAGGAGATATGATATATAAAAGTAATTGAAAAGAATGAAAGAAAGTACCAACCTTAAAGAATTGCAGATCTGAAGAATGTTGTGAAAATCTGAAGTTTGACCCGGAATAGAAATGCAGAGACGAAAAAAACCTAGAAATATTTTTCTGATCCGACACTGTCTTATGAAAAAGGTCAACCTTGACCCAAAAATGACACCCATGACCCAATAATCTCGACCCTGACCTATACAGGTCCTACAGAAAATCTATTTGCGGATCCCGATAGTTCATTGAAAAGGGTATCCAGATCTAAGTTCAAATCTACAGTCACGGACCTGTACCTGCAAGAAAAAGATATTTGTTTGTTGGGGGGGAGGGGTTTGCCTTGGTCAAACCCCAGTTTTGTAATTAACCTCAAATATATAATTGAAATTGAAGAAGTAAACAAAGTAAATGCTTAAATTCACCTTGCTTGTAAAAGTCCTTGTGGAGGATTTGAATCCTTGAATCCACAAGTATGTATGCACAAATGGATCTAGAATTTATAATGTAGGATGTCTTCAATCAATTGTTTGTATATCTCAAACACTAAATCTTGAATGGGTTCTTGAGTATGAAGAGGCTTGGAAGAAGGTGGATGGAGAGATCACCAAAAAGGGCACTATGTAGCTTGAATCCTTCAATGGCCTCCCATGGATCTCTTTGATGAAAATGAATGCTTGAATGCTTGATGATGGATGGATCCTTGTTTCAAATATTTCCTCTTATCTTGCTTGAACTTTGCTTGATAATGCTTCCCAATTGCTTGATGATGCTTAGGCTTCAATAGAGGACTTAGAGAAAATGAGAGGAGAAAGGCTCCCTTTTATATAAAATTAGGGGAAAATCTTCTAACGAGACCGACATAGGAGAATTAAATTCCCATTAAAGCCTTTACCCCTAGGAGAGGACCTATATTAAATATAATTTAGGAATCATTACTTTGGAACCCAAAACAGCCGACCCGAAAGCGGGAATTAAACATTTTCAAAGATCGACATCCAGAAACTGTGAGACCCTGAAATCTGGACCCTGGGTCAAGGTCGAGGTCAAACTTGACCTAGGTCAGGGGTGAGGTCAACCTTGACCTAGGTCAGGTTGGAGGTTTACATAGACCTAAAAGGTTGACCTTGACCCTAAGGTCAAAGATCTCAAATCTGCATTCCAGAATGCCAAAAATTGGCTAGGGAGAGGTGGAGAATTGGGGTAGAACAAGGGGAAAGCCAGGTCTAAATCAGGAACCCATTTAAGGTGCTTGAAATGAACCCAAACCACTTACTCAGAAGAATAAACCAGTCTACCATGGAATTTCTTCCATTTTCTAACTATACATTTAGCCCCCACTTTAGCTATGGACTCAACACAAACTCTTGGTAAAGGAGATCACAAAGAACGGACAATCTTATTGGAATCAAAAAGGGAAAAAGAAATCCTCAAGACCCCAAGGGACTTAAGTCTTTATCAACCCTAAGATCATGATAAGAGAGACATCACTAGTTAAGGAGAGAGAGAGAGGGTGTGATTATCTTGCCCAATGAGAACTTATGTCCCATTGTGAACCACACAAGTAAACAACATAACTGGAAAGATGGAGTTGAACCGCCTAGTGATTGTGGCTACTCACTAGTCAACCCATTAGGGAGATCCATTCTTAAGGACACCTTTTGATCTTAAGGGATCAAAACATTGAAAACTGGAGGGATTAAGAGATCCATGTAGATTTGAACTGGAGGGATCAAGAGATCCTAAAAAGTAAAATAAACTGTCCATGCTTTAAGGATTAGTTTTTAATCCATAAAGGGAAAAAGTCTTAAGTATTTGAAAATATTTTGAATGTGTGTGTGTGTAAAAAGTGAGTAGAGCATATGCCCCCATGTTAAAGTCATTGCTAACACATTAATAGGAGCAATGGCTTGAACAGAAACATAAACAACTCTATGGATTACGTTTCCACTACGAGATGCCCCAAACGAAGACAAATCAAGGGAAATAAAACATAAACATACACAAGAACACAAAAGGGATCTACCTACTGTGGGGTTAGTATGATCATAAGATAACATGTACATATAAATATGACATTATTGCAAATGAATTGACATCATTCCCCAAAGAAAGTAGAACTACAATCACAATGGAGGAAAGAAAACTTAAGAGTTACGAAGAAGAATCTTTTTGGACCATAACCTGGAGACCAAAAAGAATCAGTGCTACCATGTCGCAGATCCAAATAGACTATACAAGGGAAAAATTTACGAATAATAGCATGAGTACAACATAATATAAAAACAATATATAGAAGAATAAAGATACATATAGAGGAATTGTACAACAAGTTTGAGTCTTTTATCACCTTGCACCAACAAAGTAACAAGGGTCATATAAAAGAATCTAACAAAAAATTAGCAAACACATTATAGGAGAAGCATAGTACAACATGCAAACACAAAAAAGGACTACCATAAAGAATAGGCCAATTAGGCGCATCACCTACTCTCCCTATCTTGGTTTATATTAGTTAAGGAAGGTGGGCAACTTTTAGGAGGGACTATATCCAATACAACAGGAATGATAGCCAGTTCCAAACAAGGATCCTCTTGAGAATCATGTTGCTTGATACTAGGTGCAATTCTTAATTGAGTTGAAAGCATATGAGGTAAGTCAGTGTCAAGATCAATGGTCTCATATTCATCACTAAGATCAATAGGATCATCTAAAGTATCCTCCTCATCAAGATTAGTTGAAATGGGATCTAAGATGCGAATAGGATCATCACAATCATTCATCTTAACATCATTATGAATATTGAATTCTTTCGACACATCAGGCATAGGTTGGTCGAAAGTAGGTAAAGAGTTTCAAAGAAGAGAAGAACGGGCCCTATCATTATCTCTACACTTCTTACGATGTTTATTAGAAGATTTGTTGCATTTTGATTTGTTTAACACATTTTGAGAACTAGGAGGAATGACAACATATTCCTTCATAGGTTCTATAGGAGGATTCTCAATGGGTTGTAATGAAACAGTAGAAGTTTGATTATTAGGATTAGAAGTAATGGCTAAAGGAGGTATGGAAGGAGTAGGAAAAAGACCATGGTTGAAATGTGTCTGAGGCATGCTTAACTCAACAATTTTGTGATGTTTGTAAGCTTGGTATGAGTGAAAGAGATGATCAAGGTGAGGAGGAAATGAATTAGGTAATGAAGGCCAAAAGAAATCAAGAGTAGCACAATCTCTAGGCCTAGAAGGTTGTTACAAACTATGATTAATCATTTTGACTTCTCCATTATGAATGAAATTAAGATATTTATGAATAGGAGAAGAAATGGCATGCATAGAAGTTATCCATGGTAACCCAAATTTGATTTGAAATTGATCAGAAGTAGGAATAACAATGAAGGTAATATCTACAACTTTACCACAAAGTTCAACCAGTACGTTGATAAAACCAAGTGCAGGATAAAGAAAACCATTACAAGTTTGGATCCATGCATCAGTTGGATCATAGCAATCATGTTGTAAGTTTTTCATAAAAATATTTTCCTCAATAATGACATTTATTAAAGATTTGGGATCAACAAGACAACCACGAGTAGGTATCTTAGTAATCCTAGCATAGATATAAAGGGGACCATCAGGAGCTTTAATCATTTCAGAATCATCAAAGGTGATTAAAAGTTCCATGGGTCGCTTATCCTTAGTTTTTTTTTGAGGTTTTGGTGGAACTGGAAGTTGAAGTAAAGGTGAAGAATCTTGAATAGTAGGTTGAGATGAAACAACACACTCCATATGATTAATAATGTGATTAAGATCATCCATATTTGAATCATAAACAATATCCACAGAAGATGGTTGAGCTATGGTATTAGTATCATGTGTAGGTAAACAATTCATATAGATTTGAAGGTTTTGATTAGGAGGAGAAATAGATTTATTCCCACTACCATCAAAATTATCAATAGACAAAGCTTTAGAATCAATTAAATCTTGAATTTTATATTTTAGAGAATAACATTTTTTAGTATCATGGCCATTCTGGTGATGATATTGACAAAAAGCTTTAGAATTGAAGGATTTGGATGCTATCATGGTAGGGAGAAGAGATCGAATTGACTCACTTGTAATTGATAATGGTGAAGTGTTGCACAAATTTGTTGAAAAGAGGTAAATTTAGTAAGTAGAATCTTATCTCTAATATCATTTTGTAAATTTGAAATAAACATGTTTTGGATATCAATATCAGGAATAGGATAAGAAATCTGAGCATACAAATGCTTAAATCTACCAATGAAATTAGTCAATTTTTCCTTAATATTTTGTTTACAAAGCATTAAATCAGTTAAGGAAACTTGTGGACCAATATTATTTTGAAATTTTTGGATAAAGGTATTAGCAATTTTAGGAAAAGAATAAATTGAATAAGGAGGTAAAGAACAATACCATTGCAAGGGCTTATCACGAAAAGTTCTAGCAAACAATTTAGCTAAAATCCTATGGTCATGAGCATAATCACTACAAAAGGATTTGAAATGTTTTAACATGAGTGACAGGATCACCTTTACCATTGTAATTCTCAAGACGAGGCATATCGGCTTGTTGAGGGAAAGTAGCATGAATGATGTCTAAGGAAAAAGGACTACCCATGTCACATGTAGGAATGCTAAACTTGGATTGGGTTAAGGATGCAAGTTGTTGTTGTAAAGATGACACAGTTTGAGCCAAACTAATAATTGTGGAATCATTAGAGGAAACATGTGGCATAGAAATGTTAGGAACACTAGGAAAAGTGTAGGAAGCAATAGGAATAGAAGAAAAAATTGGTGAAACATTAGGAACCATAGTTGAAAGAGGATTAGAATAAGAAAAGGGCACACTATGATATGAAGGTTGTGAGATAGGTAGAGATACCAGAGGAGCACTCACAGGAATAGATGAAATTGGGAGAGATGTTGTCATCAAAGGAGGAGTATAAGTAGGAATTCTAGGTAAAGGAACAGAAGAAGGTCCCTCACTAGTGACAAGAGGTGTATATCCTAACTCTTGAGCCTCTTGTGCTAAAGGTTTACCATTCAAATGCACAAGATGAGTAAGACCACACAAGAAATTAACACCTTGATCATTATCACGGAGGAATTTCTTAATAGCCTAGATAGCTTGGATAGAATCTTGATTATGGTTTTCTTGGATAAGCCAATTTCCCATTTTATCAAGTTTGGTTGAGAGTTTTTGCACTTGTTCAGGAGGAAATCTTAAGGCATCATCCTCATCATGAGATGAGTGAGAAGAGTTATGCTCCATAGAAGGATTGGAATCATGATTTATCAAGTTATCATCCGGGATCCTAAGGAAAGGAGAGGAAGACTCAGGATCAAAGGAACCCATAAGTCTATGGATTCTTCTAACTGGGATACTATAAGTAGGACTAGAAGTGGTAAAGCTCATACACCAATGAAATGAAAATAAACTAACACAAGATTTTGATTTATTAGTTTTAAATTTAATTGAAAGAACATGCAAGATCTAGCATAAACATGTAAATCTAACACCAAAAATAAAGAGTTGTCTATCGCGAGTTCACCAAAATATAAAGGAAGAAATTTGTAAAGAGGGGAAAATTGATTAAGTTTAGGGGATTGATTATTTGAATGTTTGTGTATTTCCTTAACCTTTGAATTTAATTGTAATTTATGTGTGTGATATTGTAATGTGATTAAGCATATAGGGGGGAGGAAGATAAGATATTCCTCTTTTATCCCCAAATTCACAAATGAAAGATCCAAGTTGATTAACCCAAAAGAAGGATCAATGCACAAATGAATCAACCATTTGGAAATGAGAGAAAGGAAGAAGATCTTAAATTATGTTTTATGATTAAGGAGATATGATATATAAAAGTAATTTAAAAGAATGATAGAAAGTATCAACCTTAAAGAATTCTAGATCTAAAGAATTATTTTTTCTAAGGTTTGTACTCTGTTTCTGGAAAATCTGAAGTATGATCTAGAACAGAAAGGTAGAGACGAACAAAACCCAGAAATATTTTTTCAATCTGACACTGTCTTATGAAAAAGGTCAACTTGACCCACAAATGTCACCCATGAGCCAATAATCTTGACCCTGACCTGTACAGGTCCTACAGAAAATCTATTCATAGATCCTAATAGTTCTCTGAAAAGGGTATCTAGATCTGAGTTCAAATCTACAGTCCTGAACCTGTACCTGCAAGAAAAAGAGATTTTTTTTTGGGCGGGGGAGGGGTTTTCCTTGGTCAAACCCCAGTTTTGGAATTAACCTCAAATATATAATTGAAATTGCAAAAGTAAACAAAGTAAATGCATAAATTCACCTTGCTTGTAAAAGTCCTTATGGAGGATTTGAATCCTTGAATCCAAAAGTATGTATGCACTAATGGATCTAGAATTTAGAATGTAGGATGTCTTGAATCAATTTCTTTTATATCTCCAACACCAAATATTGAATGGGTTCTTGAGTATGAAGAGGCTTGTAAGAAGGTGGATGGAGAGACCACCAAAAAGGGCACTATGTAGCTTGAATCCTTCAATGGCCTCCCATGGATCTCTTTGATGAAAATGAATGCTTGAATTATTGATGATGGATGAATCCTTGCTTCAAATCTTGATTCTTAGCTTCTTGAACTTCACTTGATAATGTTTCTCAATTCCTTGATGATGCTTAGGCTTCAATAGAGGACTTAGAGAAAATGAGAGGAGAAAGGCTCCCTTTTATATGAAATTAGGGAACAATATTCTAAGGAGGCCGACATAGGAGAATTAAATTCCCATTAAATACTTTAACCCTAGGAGAGGACCTATATTAAATATAATTTAGGAATCATCACTTCAGAACCCGAAACAGCCAACCTGGAAGCGGGAATTAAACTTTTTCAAAAACTGACATCGGGAAACTGTGAGACCCTAAAATGTGGACCTTGGGTCAAGGTCAAGGTTGACCTTGACCTAGGTCAAGGTTGACCTTGACTTACGTCAAGGGTGAGGTAAACCTTGACCTAGGTTAGGATCAAGTTTGACATAGACCTAAAAGGTCAACCTTGAGCCTGAGGTCAAAGATCTCAAATCTGCAGTCCAGAATGCCAGAAACTGGCTAGAGAGAGGTGGAGAATTGGGGCAGAATAGGGGGAAGCCATGTCTAAATCAGGAACCCATTCAAGGTGCTTGACATGACCCCAAACCACTTACTCAGAAGGCTAAACCATTCTACCATGGAAATTCTTCCATTTTCTGACTATACACCTACGTAGCTCCCAACCAATGTTAGTAAAATAGGTTTTTATCTACTCAATGTTTTCTTTGGCATCAACTAAAGACTTCTTCAAATTCTTCACACTCTTAGAGATACATTCACATTTATATCCCATACTAAACATCCATTTTTGGAGAGGTTCCTTAGGTGATTGTATTAGGCCTTGGATCACAATGTTTTCCATATTCATCTCCATTACTTCCTTTATTTGCTTCTTATTTTGTAGGTGTGTATTTTCTCTAGTTTGGGAACTTTGATCTCAGATGTCACTTAATTTATTTCTAATACTAAGGAATCAAAGGATTCTCTTAATTTTTTAATGAAGGGTGAACCATGTACCTTTAAATCCTCAATACATTCTCTAGTTACTTTCCCAAGATGGCTATCTTCTTGCAATCATGAAATCAATGCCACATTTTTATCAGTCATGGGATCCAATAGAGTGTCGTATGACTTTTCTATCTAGGAAGATAAGGGGCCAAAAATTTACTAAGGTTATATAATAGAAACCTAACCATAAAATTTAATTTTTCCTTATCCATCTCTATCTTATCCAACATCTTGTGAATTATTTGGTTAGCAAACACCCAAATTGACATATCTTGATAGTTTGGATCACTAGTATCAATTCTAGTCACATGAAAATCAGTTGTTCTGGTTGTGTTAGGATCTTTTTATATCATGGGTTGGCACATTTCAAAGAAGACATGTCTCATTTAATCATCTTCAGAAAAACATGTAGTATCCTTCAATTTCTTAGTCTTTGGGGTTTGTGTGGCTTGCAAAAGTTGTGAGACTACAATCTTATATGGTTATTTTTCGGACTCCCCTTTTCTCTTCTTATCTAGAGTTGTTTTTAACCATGATGGGGTTGAAAGTACTTGAGTAGCACTTTGTAAAGATTCATAACTAGTAAAAAGAGTTCTTTTAACATGTGGGGTAGTACTCCGAGTTGCTTTAGAAAAAGGAAATTTCAATACTTTACCAGAACTCGAGCTTGTAAGTTGAGAGTCTTGTACTACTTCTTCTCTTCTATCACCATCTCCTTGAAGATTTTATGTTAACCCTCCCTGGCCTCCTTGGTTTTCTAAGTCTTCCTTTTCAACCTCCTCATCCTCTGTTAAGTCAATATTAGGCACAAAATGTAATCCACACGTTGCATTTATTTTCTTGATCATTTCAGGTTGTGGATCATTTCCTCCTCCAACAGTACCAAATGAATTCCCTCTTGGAATGTTAGAAGTTGATTTTTTAATATTGTAGTAGGGGGTGTGCTCTATCTAGGAGATCTAGGAGGTTGTGATAGATTATCTCCTTTCCCTTCACATTTCTTCCTTGTTATCCAAGACTTGGTTCTTCTCAAGATAGGGGTTGTTTTCACATCAATATTATCAATCTCTGGAGCTTCCCATTTGATCTAATTTGATAGTATTATCAAGTCCAAGATTACTAAGATGGGAGGAGGGTGAGTCAGTATTCTAAAAATTCAAAATTTTCATTAACCATTCAAAAAATTGCATCAATAAACATTCATTGCATGAATAAAAAAACCAACAAAGATAAACAACCACAACCATGCAACACAATGACACCAAAATTTTTCCTTGGAAACCTAACTGGGTGAAAACCACGTGTGGGGATGGAACCCAAAAAAATATACACTCTTCTAAAGTATTCCAAGTTAAGAACTTAGCCCTATTAGGAGCTTACAAAATGCTTGGTTAAGAGAAAGACCCTGTTAGGAGTCACTCTGTTAGGAGATTTACCTCTGGTCTGGTTAGGAACTTTACTCTATTAAGAGTAACCCTATTAAGGGATTTCAAACCCTAATTAAAGATCCACCTTGTTAAAGGATTTATAATTCATACTTTTTTTTGACTTTAATAACTCAAGAGAAATTGATTTTAGAAATAACACTCCTCCTCTACTTGTATATAGAGCATCCAAACCCATGATTGCACAAATGCATCCACAATCTTTCTCTTCCACACACACTTTATTATATTAAATCACTTTTCATAGTTATACATTACAATTTCATTAGGTAAATTAATTGCCTTACAAAATGTTTTGCAATATTTTACGCTCAATTAATAAACCCTAAAATGTGTTACAACATTACAATTATAATTTCAGATCTAGGTTTCATCACACATACGATTTGACAAAGAAAATTCAAACCATAACACAACCTCCAATTTTCTTGCACAACTTCAAGAAATTAAATCATAGAGATCATCAAAATTCCAACTCACCAATTTAACATTGATCAACAATGGTACCACGATCTCTCAAACACACATCCACTTGCCAAAACCTGATACATCATCACGTGTTAAGGATCTGACTAACTGTTCATAAGAACTTACTTTGTTCTTCATTGAGCGATCTTCAGTTCATAAAAACTTTGTCTTTTGATAATCAAAACATGATGTGGCCACAACAACAACTTCATATCATAGTCCAAATAAATATATCATGACCACAATACCTCAATTCGATCCTAGTTGACATAATCATCAAATCATTCCTTATGAGCTATATCATGTTCTTCCTATTGACCTGTCAACCTTTAATCAATTATAACTAGAAAAATACACAATATTAACTAGTTTTTTCATAGATAAAACATCTAGAGATATCACTTAACCTTCCTTTACAATCACACACTCTAATCATTACCACAACTCTGGATTCAACAACTTGAATGTGCATCAGCAAAAAAGGTACACGGTCAACCAACAAACACTAATTTGACATCAATGACAACATCATTACTGATCATCTTGTCATTAGATCTGCATAAAATACTTACCATAACATCTCATCATATATCTTCATCAATTATGCCAACAATCTCCCCTTTTGGAATTGATGGAAACACTAATAATACCAAGAAACAAAACTTTCTCCCCCTTAGCTGATACATCTTTGTAGTTCTATGTATCTCTGATCTCTCTTCTCCGCTCTTGACTCTTCTTTTCTCTTCTCCACCTTACTTCTTCTTCTCTTGTTCATCTCCCCTTAATTTTTACTTTAATGATCCTCTCCCCCTTTGACAACAATGTCAAAGGCTCCATATGCCTCACTCTTCATCTACTACAAATGTCTTCATCTTTTCCCGACTTCTCCCCTTGAGGATTAATCCCCTGAACGTCAATCAACTGTGAAATATATGATAGTAAATTCACTGGATTGATGCACCAACAATATCTTAATTCTTATCATGTAGGGGCATGACCCCTATCTTACCTCTAAGGTACTCAAAAGTATCCTTAGGTAGTGGCTTTGTAAAGATATCTTCTCTCTGCTCCTTTGGTGATATATATTCCAACTTCACCTCCTTCTCCTGCACTTTCTCTCTCAAAAAATGATACTTAATTGCAATGTGCTTAGTCTTGGAATGCATTACTAGATTCTTAGAAATATTTATTGCACTTGTATTGTCGCAAAAGATAGTTATCGGTTCATTCACCTTTTCTTTGATACCTTCAAGAATTTTCTTCAACCATGCTACTTATGTATAATATATAGTTTTTGCAACATACTCTACCTCTATAGTAAATTGTAAGATGCAACATTTCTTCTTGCTTGTCCAAGATACAAGCCTTTCACCTAGAAAGAATGCACCACCACTTGTTCTCTTTTTATCATCAACATTATCAGACCAATATGCATCAGTAAACACACTCAAAGAGAAATCACCATCATGAGCATACCATAGACCATAGTCAACTATCTCTTTCAAATACCTTGATATCATTTTGAATGCAACCATTTGAGATTCCTTAGGATTTGCTTGGAATCCAACCACTATTGCAACCAGTTGAGCAATGTCTATTCTACTATGAACAACATATTGTAACTTACTAATCATATATCTATACAAAGTAGTGTCAACCTCATCAGATTCATTATCGTTAGATAACTTACATCCTATTACCATGGGAGTTCCAACTGGTTTGGGGTCATCCATTCCAAAAGTCTTGATTACTTCTTTCACATATTTGGATTGAATGATGAATATACCATTCTTTAGTTTTGAAACCTGCAATCAAATAAAGAATTTGATCTCCCCAATCATTGAAATATCAAATTCCCTTTTCATCTCTTCAGAAAATGCCAAACTTATCTCATTGTTTCCTCCAAATATTATGTCAACAAACACCTCATCTAGCAACAACTTATATCCATCAACTTTTAAATACTCATTACTATCATCACTTGTTCTATAAAAACCAATCTAAATAAGATAAAAATGTAACCTTACATACCATGCTCTTGGGGCTTATTTCAATCCATATAGTGCCTTTTGCAGCTTGCACACCATATCTTTTTCCTTTGTCAATGCGAAACCATCGGGTTGTTCTATGTAGACCTCTTCTTCAAGAATTCCATTCATGAAAGCTGTCTTGACACCGATTTGAAAATTTTTTAACTTCTTATATGCAGCATAAGCAAGTAGAATTCTTACCCCTTCCAATTTTGAAAATGGAGAATAAGTCTCTCCATAGTATAGCCCTTCTTCTTATGCATAGCCCTTGCACACTAACCTTGCCTTATTCCTGATCACATCTCCATCTTCATTCATTTTGTTCTTGAAAATCCATTTTGTACCATTCACATTCTTGTTTGCAGGTTTGGGAACAAGTGTCCATGTGTCATCTTTCTCAATGTGTTCAAGCTCTTCCTCTATAGCTCTTAACCAATCTTCATCCCTAAATGATTCCTTCACTATCTTAGGTTCATACTTGGCAATCAAATAAGTACCTTCTCTGAGCTTCCTTCTAGTTAAAGCACCTATATTATTGTCTCATATAATCTGATGAGCAAAATTATTCATCTTCACATACCTATGTATCACTAGTTCTTCTCTAGGAGTTTCTTCTTCTGTCGGTTGAGTCACTTCTTCAACATTATTTTGTTTTTTTGGATCATGCAAATCTAGTTCACTATACACAATCTCCTCATCATCCTCTATCACTTTCTTGTTTGAGTCACCAGATTTATTAAGGTATTTGTCCACCTTCACATTTGCACTCTCAATAATTTTGTAAGCTCTATTATTGAAACACTTATATGCTTTACTTTTAGTTCAATAACCCAATAAAATACCTTCACCACTTTTTGGATCAAACTTACCTATGAAATCATCTCTCTTGATGTAACATCTACTGCCAAAGATTTTGAAATACTTGAAATTGGGTGAGTGACCATACCATAGATCATAAGGTGTTTTGTTGAGTCCTTTCTTTACTAACACTCAGTTTAGTGTGTAGACAGAAGTACTGATTGCTTCCCTCCAATAAATATTTGGTACATCTTCTTGAATCAACATTGTCCTTGCAACATCTATAGTAGTTCTATTCTTTCTCTCTGCAACACCATTTTGTTGTGGAGTCCTTGGTGTAGACACACGTCACTTGATTTTGTTAGCTTCACAATATTCAAAAAATTCTATAGAATCAAACTCACCTCATCTATCAGATCTTAAACACTTCAAGTACTTACCTAATTCCTTCTCAACCAGTGCTTTGAATTATTTGACTTGTAAACTGCATAAGACTTCTCCTACAAGAAATTTACCCACATCATTCCACAATATTCATTGGTAAACAATATTAAATAAATGTCACCTAGATAAATTCTTTGTCTCATAGGCCCACAAAGATCAGTATGCACTAAATCAAGTGTGTTCTCATATGAAAAGGAATTTTTTTTGAAATTATAACTAGTTAACTTGCCCAACTAACATTCTTTACACATCATGTTGTCTAGGTTGACTAATTGTGGAAATCCCTTAACTGCGATTTTCTTTCTCATTTTCACCAAACAATCAAAATTTGTTACTCCAAATGAGCTTTGAAGCTTTTCATTAGTATTCAAGCATTCAAATTGCCAATCGGTAACAGAGTCAAAGATAGACTAGTTGGTATGATCACCGAGTGCACTGATCATGTACAGAGTTAACCAAGTACAATGATCACCGAGCAGGCAGACTTACCGAGTAGCA
This sequence comes from Thuja plicata, assembly GCA_018584345.1. Classification (NCBI taxonomy): domain Eukaryota; kingdom Viridiplantae; phylum Streptophyta; class Pinopsida; order Cupressales; family Cupressaceae; genus Thuja; species Thuja plicata. The sequence continues at coordinate 1,648,556 of MU226172.1, forward strand.
GTGTACACCGAGCACATAGTATACACTGAGATACACAAGGAACACCAAGCACCGAGAGACAATATTTATCGAGTAAACTAGTGGTCACATAAAAATTTTATTGGCACATCAATCTAGGTAACAAATTTTTGCTGAGTTGGATAACGATTTACAATGATCAAGGAGAACATTAATTATGGATGCAATCATTAATTATTTATATCTCCTATGTATAGATGATCAAGGTAAATTTTGTACACTGTTGATCTTAGGTTTTCTAAGATATTGTAAAATCCTAATTAGGCCAAGAGGTTTTATATATGTAATTTTAAGATGTCATTTTGTAATGTATGATGATCAAGTAATGATCAAGTAGCCTCCATACTAAGAACATCAGAGATCAGACAAGGGTTTTAGGATAAGGACTATATTGCAACATTTAGTTTACAGGATAGAGACAAGGCTACCGAGTAGTATAGAAGGTATTATCATTTACAGTTAGGTGATAAAATTTATTGTACTTGAAGGATTTGTATCCACAATATAGAGATTTTAATTTGTTCAGATCACACAACTTTGTTACTCTCTGAAAATTGTAACAATCCTAAAATATCCTAACAAATTAGTAGACTTAACCATATTTGTATAAATCTCTTAACAGAGTGCACACATAATTTGTGTTGCTAAATCCTCACACAAGGTAGATCTAATAAATCTTATTGTTACTTCTAACAGGGTAAGGTCACCAGAAGTGATCAATTCTTTGTAAGTTCTAACAGGCTATTTATTATTGTAGTAGTGAAGCTTCATGGGTCTCATCTCCACCTTAGTTTTTATCTTCTAACAGGGGTTTTATGCGATACCAAAATACTAGAGTCATGTGTACTTAAGTTTCATGTATGTTTTATTGTTTACATTACATGCATTTACATTTCAGCTGTGACATTACATGTTTGGTGAAAGTTATCCACTCAGTCGGTTAGAACAATATATTTGATTACAAATATTTTTTTGAAATTTTCTAAGGGTACTGATTCACCCCTCCCCTCTTATTACACACCTTTCTATTATTACAACAATTGGTATCAAAGCTAGTTCTCTTATTTAGAAAGTTTAATCACTAGAGAGAAAAGATCTTACAATGGAAAGGTATACACTTGATAAAACTATTGAAAATCAGAAGTTACAGTTGCATATCTACATAAAAAATTACAAAGAAACCAAGGAGAAACTTAGGGAGATGTTTGTTGGAAACACTGAGAGTGTGGGGGGTGAATCAGTGTTTCTCTATTTATTCTATTTCAATAGTTTTAAACATAAATCAAATATAAATCAATAGAATCTTAACACAGGAATACATAACACATGATATGATTACGGGGAAACCTTGATTAGAGGAAAACCCCGGTGGGAATGAGTACCCACAAATATTGCACTAGTATAATGAACTTGTTAAAGTTCCTTTTCCTTGTTAGGAGAATTCGTTACAATGCAAGTACAAAGACTTGGTCAAGGGCCTGACCCTGTTAAGAGTCTTTACAAAATCCCTGTTAGGGGTGAGGACTCACAGTCCAATAGCTCACTACTAAAATGATCAAGAAGGCTACAACCTCCTGGAAATAGATATACACTATATCCAAAAGTGAACTGCTCTATGTGACACAATTGTTTGATCAGTTTCGATTATGCACTGATGCTCTTATACTCTTAAAGAGATTTACTCATTCTGACATCTTATACTTTTCTTTTATATATTTGCTCTGCATATTCGATGACACTTTCTAATACAAATTTGCATGTTATATATATATGTTCATGCCTGAATAGACGCAACCATAAAAAAGACTTTAGTCGGCCCAAAAAAAATATTCACAAAGCTTCCAAACAAATTGGCTTAAGTGTGTTTACAGTAGTAATTAAGACATGATTACAAACATACTATAATAGGCACTTGGCCTTTACATAATAAAATATTATACGCTTATCCAAAAATTGAAGTCGGCTTCATACTCTATTTTTTGAACTGCTAGTATCACTGTTCTTGCTGTAACTTATCTGTATTGACATATCTGACCATGCGTGTCTAGGGAAAGAACAAAAATATATCATAGAACTTAAGTCTGAATGCGCATATCATGATGTGATCGTATGCACGTACGTTGGTACACTGATCAACTGCAAATCATTATTTTGTCCTGACTTCTATACTTAGTCAATTTTCACTTCATAGTTTGCTGTCAAAATTTCATATGACTTTGTTGCCATAATGACAACACAAAATAATTCATATACACCCTAGGAGTCAACTTGCCAACAATGTTGATTAAGAGAAAGTACGTGGGATTTCACTGTCATGAGATTGATTATTAGGAAGAAGAGATTCATGACCCATTTGATACATCCATATTTGAATCTGGTAGCATATCCGATGCATATGAAGGAATCATATCAAATCTATCTGAGAGAAATCAACAACTTACTGAAGTGAAAGCACTAAAGATTGGTCAAGATACACAAATGGTTAGAATGGTTGAAGTCTTGAACAGTGAAAATAAAGATGAACAAGATAGAAACATGTTGTTGATGATAGAAGACAAATGACTAAAAATTTACAAGAAAAATAATCTGAGATAATGAGACTTACTGAACATTACTTTGATATTATTGATGAGACTTTGTGACCAGGTCTGTTAATAGATGTAAGTTGTCACCGGGTACCAGGGTACTGGCCAACTTCACTTGTAAAGGTTATCTGGGGAAATGAGATTTCCTAGGCCTTCAAGCACATGAGAATCAGGTCTCAACAGTGTGGGAGCTTAGTTGGGAATGTGACTATTTTGTTCGGGGGGATAGCTGGTTAGCTTGGATCATCTTCTCCGGGGATTCAAACAAGTAGGGTTTCCTACAAGCATTCACTACCTTTACCAAATAAACCTCAAAAGATACTGCAAGGTTAGAAATATTCTATCTACCTTTAGTTATGCCAAACATTCAAATCATCAACCATGCTCTAACATGCTACACTAAATACGAGAGAAATACAGAACCATCAACTCATGTTTAATCAATAGTGAGGAAAAGGAGGTCGTTAATCTACTTAAAATATCAGAGTAAGGGACATAAAGAACATTCAACACAAAATACCGTTAACCTAGAGATCAAGATGCTAGCAAAAACATTGATAGAACCCTTCCTTCTTCATTAACAAGTTTCCAGCAAGCACTGGTGCGTACAATAATGGCGGCTCCAAGGGAGCATTTAACTACTAAAAGCTTCTAAAAACTTAGGAGCATTGAGCTCTGCAAACAAGAACTGATAAAACTGAAATGCTATTAACTATGGACTGCAAAATCATCAATTTTGCTGACCCTTGAAATGAGGCCAGATTTATTATTTATACACAAAATTTTGACCTAAAAGTAACCTAATTCATTTTATACTCAAACAATATAATACTATTTTTGGTGGCTGGTACTACCTGCACCATGCTACAAAAAGACCTCAAGATGGAGAAGGTCTAACATGTCAGAAGAATAAGAAAAGAAAAGAGGAGTGGAAGAATCATCCTCGAGAAGAGAGCCAGAGAGAAGTAGAAGAAATCTGATCCCTTGCGGACCGAGGCTACATACCTCATAAATGGAAGAGCGGCTCACTGTCTTCGATGCACCATGTGTTTCTTTTGAGCGGTGCCTTGGGAAGACCATCTTTCAGAATCATCCTCTGATCCGACATGCCTTGTTGTGGTTACCTTGCTTTATGACACCTCATCAACCACCCTGAAAATGACCGGTTGACTTTGGGAACCGAGACACGGGTCACTTTAAAGAATGAAAGAATATTAGTTCTGGAACCTCAAAATCCAGGAGCTGAAGCCCAAAGAATAAAGAATACAACATACACCCTTAGGTACTCATCTCTGAGATCCAGAGATTTTTATTGTTCCTTAGTATCATTGAAGTTCTGGAGGACCTGGGCAATCTCATCTTCATCGATGTCCTTGAGGCTGGCCCTGCGGTACTTGGCCACCTCCATTTGCTCGCCCAGATCCAGAATATTTTCTTTGAACTCTACAGCCATCTTTGCCACATTGTGGACTTGGAGCACCATGTGAGTTATTATTGTCATCTTTGCTCCATCTATTCCCTCTGGGGATCTATACCAAGACTCCATTAGCTCATCAAATTTTTGCACGACATATTCTTCCGGAGTGCATGTTTCAGTGCTAAAGGGATTAGCCCTGGAGACCTTTAAGATAAATGACTTATACAAATATAAAGAATATTGAACCTCTTTGAATTTTTCATGCAAGGTCCCTACCAGTTGCTTGATTACCCTGAATGTGAGGTCAAGTTTGGAGTGCTAGATCCGGACAAAGTAAAAAAACTCTTCTCCCAAAATTCCAGCCTTGGAGACAACTTCTTCTCTGATGCCGATGAGCTCTTCCAACTCGGCCTTCCATGCTTCATAATTTTCAATGTCGGCCTCCCAGATAGAGATGGTGATTTCGGCCTGATGAAGGATACTAATGGCTACATATTTAAGACTAAGAGTGTGGTCACCAGGAAATGCCAGACATTTCCCACCTACTTTGTGACCCACTCATCAACTACCTGGGCCTTTCTTTTCATTTCCCTTAGTGAATGTATGTCATCCTGAGGGAGCGATGCCCTGGATGTGGAGACGTCTGGGGGAATGACATTAATGGGCTGTGAAAGCTCAGTCAGCAACCCTATGAGGTTTGCATTCTTTTCTTTTTCCACCCTAAACTTCTAGGCCTCCTTTTCATAGCGAACTTCCACTGCCTTGGTTGCTTCTTTTAGCAAGTCCACCTTGCCCTGTTTCCTGACTATGGTTTGTGGTATAATAAAGAAGGCAAATTTGAGCTACAAGTATACACTAATGCTGATTGGGAAGGAAACATAGATGATATAAAGAGCACAATAGGAGGAGCATTCTTTATGGGTGACAAACTTGTCACATGGATAAGTAAAAAGAAAGGATGCATATCTCAATCAACTACATAAGAAAAATATGTACCTACAAAATATGTAGTTGCTGCTGCAAATTGCTCTAACATTGCATGGATCAAGAAATTGCTAAAAGGTATGAATGAGGAAATTCTTGACCCAGTAATTATCTATTGTGATAATAATAGTTCTATAAACATATCAAAGAACCTTATGATGCATGCTAAAACAAAGTGCATATCTATTAAGTATCATTACTTAAGGGAACAAGTACAAGAGAAATAGGTGATACTGGAATATGTATAATCCAAAGAACAACTAGCAGACATCTTCACAAAACCATTGCCAAAATATATATTTGAGTACCTAAGGAATAGACTAAGGGTTCGACCCTTGTCTACTGGTCACTAAACTGACTAGGAGGCTGCATCAGCCTACACATTATCAAAAGATTATTCATGTTGATGCAAGATAATATATGGACTACAATGACATATAGGTCCACTAAAGGGATAGAAAGCTTCAAAAGGAGAAAAATATTGTTGGCTACTACAGAGCTGTAAATTATTTTTGGCATTGTTATCAAAGGGAGAGGAAGATTCAATAAAATATACATCAGGAAGAAGAACATCTAAAGGGAGAGAGATATTCAATGAAGTAACCATACATCAAAGGGAGAGAATTGGAGAAAGTTAACAATGCATATCTATCCAGAAAAGGGAGAAGAGATTCTACAAGAAAGGGAGAGACAAAATCCAAAGACATAATTTCTACACCTATCCATTGAAGAGAATGGAGAAAGGGAGAGCACATAGAAGAATCAAATCTAAGCTAGAAGAGCTTACCGAGATTCACATATTTGAATTGGTTATAGAAAAATAAGTTTGGTATGTTATGGCATATATTTTACTGCATATTTCATAGTATGTTGCCATCAATGGAAAAGGGAGAGATTGATGAACTATAACTGCTTGAATGTTTGGAGATGATAAGTTGATGATCACAGAGATGCAAATGTGAATGCAAGACATTAAATCAGTTAATGTATTTTATTGTCATTGATGTCAAATTGAAATGGTATCATTATTCATACACATATTGGTCATAACCTTGAAGATCTGAAGAGATAAAGTTTATGTGGTCGGTAAAACATAAAGGTTTTGTATACACCGAGTGACAGTAAGCACCGAGGGGCAGTGCACACCAACAGACAATGAACACTAAGCATTTCATAGTGTATACCGCACACCATAGTAAGTGAGAAAGTGTTACCAAGCAAGAGCTATTTACCGAGCATAATTAAAGTCAATGATCAAGCTAACTAGAGTTGATGAACAATCAGAACTGAAGTTAAAGAATGACAAAATTACTTAGCTAGCAAGAGCTATATTTAGAGATTGACTGATTGATTTCTTTATTCTTAATGATCAGTTAAACTAAATCATGAAAGATTTTTAAAGCGAGTTTTATTCACAGCTATCATGGAGAGATTTGTGGAATAAAATTAAAGCAAAGCTTTATGGGATAAAGCAAGCATGGTGAGTTTTAAGGATCAAGAAGTGATCTACGAAAAAAACAAGGAGATTAAATGACTAATCATGTATATATAAAGAGGCAAGGAATTCATTATGAAAAGAGGAATTCTGAGTATAATTCTGGTGAAGATTTAATTATTCATGCATATCTCATCATACAGGCTGAAGAACAGAGCCAAGGAATTTTGCAGACACCTAGCAAAAGAGGACAGAGAATTCACCGAGAAGAACAAAGAAAGAAAGTAAAGGAACTGAAGTGAACATTGATCAAAGAGGTATTATTAGACTAACAATAGATCTGATTATCTGCAAGTTAAAGTTGTATTTTGAACAGATCATTTACTGTATCAGTTTAACCATTGATTCAAAAAATCTCTTAACTGAGTAGGATTTAACAGTCCTTATTGTATTGAGATACTCAAGAGTATCAAAAGGTTTCCTTGTTGACAACATAGTGAGCGCTAGGTCAAAAGAAAAACTGTTAGTTTTGAATCCTCTAACAAGGTTGTGCTTAACAGTGTGCATTGTAACATTTAACAGGGTTGGCTCTTCATCGAGCTCACTTTAGAAGAGTGAAAAAAATTTGGGTTACCGGTCCCATGTGTTTTTCCCTTAGCATGGTTTCCATGTTAAAATCTATGTGTCAAATGTATATATGGTTCATTTCATTGATATTTTTCTCTACACATTATTGAAACTGGATTGGTCGGTTAACCCTAAGTTTATTTACTGCTATTTGGTAAAGTCTAGAAAAGATAAACAGTATATCTTACCGAGCAGGTTATATTTGTTAAGTTTATTTAAGGCATACATCTTGATGAACTGAAAGATAACCAGAGGGTATTATATTTGTGCTATAATTTTTTGGTTGGATTTCTGGAATTATTTTTAAGGTCACTGATTCACCCTCCCTCTCTGTTATTCTAACAATAACAAGCACTCATTGATTTGTAAACACAAGAATCCTATGAAACTACAGGCAACAAAGTTGGATCTTGGAAATTGATTCAATACTAGATAAATAGAAACCATTCTTTGTTTCATCCGAAAATCCAATACATTCAACTAAAATTTCCCTCCACTATCTTATAAACATATATATATTTATAAAAAAAATTTCCCCCTTTCATCCAAAAAAATTGAGCAATTTTTTCGCTATATCAAAAGCATAGAAACATAAACTATTTTTTGATGTATGTAACACACATTACATTAGTGAACCCTTTCTTACTCAATTTTGAAATTGACTTTGGATGAATACACCCACACCTAACCAGTCATCAATCCTCAATCTTTAGTCCTTGAACAATTCTTCAATTCAAGAAGATGAGACACTTGTGCCAAAACTTGTCATATAGGATTTTGGTTTTAATCACACAGTACAAGAAATGCATTCTATTACTCCATCTCCCATCTCTCCAAAAATGATCCAAAACTTTCATATGCAGTAAATTGAGCAATGACATTGAAGGCAATAGATATCCAACCCCTAAAATAAATGTATGTATGCATGCTTCCCATGCTTCATAACTGCAATCTATTATTTTTCAGTATGTTGTTAACTGCAATTTGCTAAAAAAATTATTAGCTATAATTTAAACTTTCTATTTCTTTCATAATCTCCCTGTTTGTTTGCTTCAATTGCTAATATATTAATTATTTTAAGAATATTAATTTGGATTTAATTTTTTAAAAACTTATTATTATTATTATTATTATTATTCATTTTTTAAGTATTACGTATCTCTAATTTTAGTAATTTAATCTTATCATTATTGCTTGTGATTTTCATATCATATAAACTTTTACCTTTTTAAAATTTATTCTCTACCATTTTGAATTTAAAATTATGAAAATTTATAATTTTTTAATCCTAATTCAATACAATTATTTTTTATAATTGTCATTATCCTCATTCTTTACAATTTTAAAAACTAATTTAATCCAAAATCATATACTTTTAAGAATAATTTAATATTTAAAAAGTTAATTTAATAATTATTTATTTATTTTTAATTATCATAATTTCATAATATAATTTTGACCTTTCGAATGTTAATCTTTCATAAATTTCTAAGTCTAATTTCATCCAAAATCATAGAATTGTAAGAACTTATTATTTAAAAAAGTAATTTAATAAATTATTTTATTTAATTATCATTATATTATAAATATTTTACCTTTGTAAAGTTAATTTTTAAGAAATTTAAAAATAATTTCATTCAAAATCACAAATTTTGTAATTGAATAAGTTATTTTTTATTTAATTATTTTAATTTAATAATAATTTTTAATTTTCTAAAATTAATATAATTTATGTTTTATTGATTAATTTAAATGGATATATATAGCAATATTAGTAATTTACCTTAATCAATTGAATAGGGTGTGATGGCCAGGAGACTTTCACACCTTTTTGTCCATACTGTGGCTAGGGTTTCTCATGAATCATGACATTGTGATGCTTCTCAATAAGACTTGGTGATTTATGTGGGGCTTCAATATAAGAATCAAGGTTATGGGGCTCCTTTGAAGGATAAATGGGGTTTTCTTGGAGGCGGTGGCAGTCATGCTTGTAGTTCCCTTATGGTTTGTTGCTCGATAGGGGATAGGGTTCATTTTGGCAACTCAGGTGGTTTCGTGTGCTCTTTGTGTTCTGATGGTCAGGATGGAGGATTCAAAATTATTTATGAGAATGATCATCTTTTACAATGGATGCAAATGGAGGATTTTAAGGGTTTTCAAAAGGACAAAGCGTCCTCTGTTCTTATTAGTAGTGGTTTGAAATCAAAGCTTTTTCTGGTCGGGAATGAGGATATGGACTGATACAAAGAGGGTTGATGGAATGCTGGGAGGGGGAGGAAATTTTTCAAACAAATACTTGGGCTCTATCGACAAGATGATGGGCTAAGGAGTGTAGTTTTTCAACAAATGACTAGAGTCATTGCAATGAACTTGATGGATGAAGTGAAGAATAATATTGCAATTTTCCAGACCTTGTACTAATTGACCATTTTAGGGGCCTATGGCCAAGTTTTAATGATCTTCATAAGTGGTTTTTTGCGAACTAAGAGCCTATATTGGATGGGTGTGTTCAAATCTATCTTTTAACTAGAGGATTTTTCATTATTATTTTTGAAAATGTTTATGATAGACATAAGATTTTATGTGACTTACAATGGAGTTGGGAGGACAAGTATTCATTGATGTTGAAGCCTTGGCATCCGAATTTATGTCATGCTACCGAAGGTTTTGACAGGGTTTCAGTCTAGATGACTTCCTAACCTTCCTTTACATTTCTACTTTAATTATTATTTTGAGTTTCTGGGAAATTATTTAGGTAGCTTTTTTATGGTAGATGAAAGATTCTCAAACCTCTTGCATTCAAGTTTGTTTGGATTCTAGTGGAGATGGATGTATTTGTAGGTGTCCCTAAACTAATAGGTGCAACCTTTGGATTATGAGAGGGTTCCTTTTAGATGTAGAAGATACTTTCAAATATGGCATATGGCCTCTCAATCTACTGAATGGATATTGGAAAAGACAATTACCTGGTGGAAAGATGTCTCTAAAATTTATTATACGGTGAAGAAGGGTTTGAAGCAAAAGAGTTATTCATAGGGTGTGAGCAGGGAACTGTCACAATGACCTACTGTGGCTCCAAGTCAGGTTGTGCAACCATTATTGAACAATATTTATATTATAAATATATCTTGTAAGTAGGCTAAACATAAGAATGGAGTTGTAATGCTAGAGGGAAAGGAGAAAAATAGACCTGTGGGGTCTCAAGATAAGGGGGATGAAACTTTAGCTAAAGGTCAAAAACAATAAGGTGAGTGTAGCTCGAAAGATATGATGGTGATTCCCTAGGTAAATTGTATGGAGTGGTAGAAAGAGGTAAAAATGGTGGAAGAGGGTTGGGAAACATGTTAGCATAACTGATGCATTGATGAAGATTGGTACAAATTTGATAATAGGTGAATCAATTATTTGGTTGTCAGTGATGTCAACTACTTGACTTAATGTTTTCATTATATTACCTGATATTGTGTAAGTGAATCATTAGTTGCGATATGTTTCTAATTTTTCTATTCTTTGGAAGGTTATATGATGTGTGTTGATGTTAAATTTTCCATCACGACTTTTGATATGGAGAATTAAGTTGGTTATGTTTGAATGGACTCAAATTGGGTAATTGCAAAAACAATCAGTGATAGACAGTAAGTGATTTTATTTTTGTTTCATATCGGTGAAGTATTTGATGGAGAGATCATATGATATCATTGTAAAAAATGTCAAGATACTATATGTATGAGACAAAATCATAATTTTAACCGGTTTTACTAGTTTAGTTGACTGGAAGTGGTGTTAACAAAGTGAATAGGTAAACAAGAAAGAGTTCTTGAACATGCTATGAAGATTTGTATATCAGTGATGGAATTCATTATGGATAAAGTATTGGTGATGATTTTCATAAAGTATAAAGTTAGTTCCGTGAACTTTGGGACTTACTTGACAATACATTGATCGAGGTATACATTTGATAAGGCTTGTTTAGGAAGTTTCTTTTTGGTCAAAGAAGGATTTTGGAATGACTCAACTACCTAGATAAAATTGATGAGAAAGCCAATGTGGTTAGAGGAAACTATTTTATGAGTGTCTATATACATCAGATCTAACCTAAGATGATCTGGATCGTTCATATCTCATATCTAGGGTTTTTTTTAAGTCGGTGGAAGTAATTTTATAAAGAAGAATATTTGAAGAAAAAAAAGAGAGAAGATAGTTGATTGTGAATTGTAGAAGGATTTGAAGATAGAGAAAGAAAAATAATCAAGTTCGATCAATCTGAGGAAGAATATATAGTATGGTGATGTATTTTAGAGCTTAAAAGGATATGATCATGCAGAGGTAGTGCAATTTTCACAAATCATTTTATTTGTTGCTTTATAATCATTGTAATAGTAAAATCCCCTAATAGGGTGGATCCTAACCAATCTTTATTGTAAATCCTCTAACAAGGTGGCTCATGAGCTTGTGTTTAAAGTCTTATAACAAGGACGATCCTATTAGGAAAAAGATCCTAACAGATGTTAGGAAAATCCCTTAACTGGGTAAAATCTAACAGTGTTTTGTAAACCTTTAACAGGGTAAGCTCCTAATAGGGCATATTCTAGAAGAGTACAAATTTTGTGGATATCATCTCACACCGTGGTCTTTTACCAGTTGGGTTTCCATGAGATAAATATGGTGTTTACATTGTGTGGTTGATTGCTTATGGATTTATGCATTGACATTTTACTTATGTTAGTTGTTGCTATATGCTTTGGTGCATAAAGTTTAAAGAAGTTGAATTGAGTGAATTTGTGGATTACTGATTCACTCCTTCCCTCTCGGTAATCAGGCCTTTACTAAAAATTGCTATCAGATATTTGGTCCCTTATTGTGAAGGCTTAACAAGTTTGGAAAAATATCCAAAGATGTATAAGAAGGAAGCACCTAAGTTCTCTAAAGAAAACTTTTCTACATGGGTAAGTAGGATGAAGATGCATTTGTCTAGCATTGGAGAGCAAGCATTGGATCATTTTACAATGAAGTATGTTCAACCTTCTGGAATTTTAACTCCTGATGAAATAAAGAGAAATCTTGAACACAACTCCGTTATGATAGAAATTACAAGTTCTTTAGATGATGTTGAGTTTGTAGATATCAAGGAAATGGTAATGCTAAAGATATGTGGGATAAGATAGCAACAGTCCATGGTGGTGATGCTGATGTTCAAAAAGATAAAGTAGAAGGTCTCAGAGGAAAGTATGATGAAATGAGAATGTAGAAAGGAGAAAATATTGGTCAATACAACAAAAAAAACTAAAAGAAGTTGTTTCTGCTATCAAAGGAGCTGATAGTCAACTTGATGATGATGATGTGGTAAGTAAAATCTTGAGAACCCTTCTACCATAGTATGTTATTAGAGTCTTTGTTATACAAGAACTGAGATCTATCATTCCTACAAATTTGAATCTAGATTCTTTGATTGGAAAGCTTATTGCTTTGAGTTAAGTAATTTTGATAACAATATGCCTAGAATAGAGTTTGATTTCAAAGCTTCCCTAACCATTGGTTCATCAAAGAAAGGAAAGGAGGTCTCTAATAGTTTTGAAGGGAAACATGATTATGATTCTATCTTATATGAGGAAAGAGAAAAAGAAGAGTTGGAAGCACTGCTAACAAGGAGATTACCTAGAGGAAAAGCAAAGTATCAAGGTAAACTACCCTTAAAATTATTTTCATATAATAAAATTGGTCATATTGCATCTAGATGTCCTGAAAATTATGCTAATGATAAGTTCAAGAAATTTAGGAAATTCAAAGACAAGAGTAAGATGATGACATGTAACTGATTGAATGTTTGAAGATGTTAAGTTGATCACCAAAATGTAGTAGGATAATGCAAGACATTAAATCAGTTAACAAATTGTATTATCATTGATGTCAACTTGATATAATCTAATCGGTTATAATAAAAGTGTCAAAGACTTCAGAGAATCAAAGAGATAAAGATTATGCTTTTAGTAATGCATAAAAGACAAGAATTCACAATGTGACTTCAAACACTGACGGTCAGTGGAAATTGACTGATAGAGATCATTGAAAGTCAAGTAACAGTGATGCCCAAGCAAGAACACCGAAAAGCATTACCGACAAGAAGAATCACAAGCATAACCAAAAACCATAAACATAGTGTAACCTAACGGAGAAGCCCGAGGAGAACTAGAGTTTTGACAGAAGCTATCAAAGAGTTAAAAACCAAAATTAACTTGAGTTTAGAAATGACAAAATATCTAGCTAGCAGAGCTAAATATGGTCTTGACTGGTAGTTATCTTTGTTTTCATCGACAAGATAAATCTAGAGATAAGTAAATGATTTAAAGCTGTTTTTTTAGTTGGCAAGAAGATCGTTGCGAGATAAAATAGGAGTTTTTCTTTAAATATAATTGGCGGTAATTGTGGAACACGCCAAGATAAATAAAATCAAGAACCTAAAAATGATGATATCATGTCTATAAAAGAGACAACTTAATTCATTACGAATTGAGTGAGTGAATAAATGAAAAGAGGATGTTGAAGAGAACCTGATAAAGAGAAACTTCATACAGTCCTGATCAATCAAGCTGAGGAAAGAGATAAAGTTTTTTGTAGACACTGAGCAACAGAGCACAACATCACTGAGCAGAATCAAAGTGGAGCAAAGTTATAAAAAAGGGATATATTGATCAGAATAGTTATATGAGATTACAATAGATCTGAAAATATGCAAGTATAAGTTGTATATGTGAATAGATCATACTGTTTCATTTTAACCATTGATTCAGAAAGTCTCTTAACCAAGCAGGATTTAAAGAGCCTTTCTATATTGAGATACATCCATAGGAGTATCAAAAAGTTTGATCATGAAGATAGCATGAGATGCCAGATACCTATTGACAAGCCAAGTGAGTGTTTGATCAAGGAAGGTAGCATAGAGATGCCCGATATCAAGTGACGGACTAAACTTTTAAATCCTCTAACAAGGTCACACCTAACAGTGTGTTTGTAACTTTAACATGGTTGGCTCTTCATCGAGCTCACTTTAGAAGAGTGAAAATTCTGGGTTACTATTCCCAAGTGATTTTTCCCTTAACACGGTTTCCATGTTAAAAATCCATGTGTCAATGTGTTTATGAGTCATTAATTTAGTGTTTTTCATTACCCATAACTTAACTCGATTGATAGGTATACTCTAGATAATTTACTATCTTTCAGTAAATTAATAGACTGCTATTCAGTAAACATACAGTAGAAGGTTTAAAAAAGTATTCTGAGCAGTAGTAATTTGATAATAGTATTTGGAGGCATTCATCTTATAGGTTTGAAGATAGCTAGAGGCTTAATATTGTGGCACTAAGTTTTTGGGTTGAATATTGGAATATTTTTAAGGCCACTGATTCACCCCCCTCTCAATTATTACTAACAATTGGTATAAGAGCTTGTGTGCTTAGAAACGGAGTTTAACAACTCAAGAAAAATATCACAAGATGAACAGACGAGATGTGCCCAGGTTGAATAAAGACAACTTTCCATCATGGAAAAGTAGAATAAGACTCCACCTATCAGGTATTGGAAATGATATTGTTCAATACTTAGATACTGAATATGTGTTTCCTATAGGAACTCACACTCTTGAGAAATTAAGAGTAAAGCATGAGCATAATTGCATTATGATAGAACTTACATCATCACTCTTTGATGTTGAGTTTGAAGATGTCAAAACCTGCACCTTTACAAAGAAAATGTGGGATAAGTTGAAGCTGGTACATGGAGGAGATGCCAATGTACTAAGAGCAAAGGCAAAAAGCCTAAGAGCGAGGTTTGATGACCTAAGGATGAAAGAAGGATAAAATATCACTCAGTATAGTTGCATAATCAAAGAGGTAGTAAATTTTATCTGAGGAGTTGGAGGTGTACTTGAAGAGGAGACAATGGTAAGTAAAATTTTAAGAGCCTTATTGCCTGTATATGCTATTAGAGTTTCTTCTATTCAAGAAATGAGAGCAGTTGCAAACAATATAGTTACTCTAGATAGTCTGATTGGTAGAATAATTTAATTTGAGATGAACAACTTTGATAATAGTGTCTTACCATCTATAGAATCTACATTCAAATCTTCTTTAATGATAAGTAACTCAAGTCATAGACATGCTGTTAGAAATGATAGTGACAGTGATAATGAGGATCAAGGACTTGATGAGATTGAAGCACTAATGGCCAGAAGATTGTAGAGAGGCAAAGGTAGATACAAAGGTAAATTACCACTTATATGTTTTAATTTTAAATAGGTTGGACACTTTTCTGCAAGATTTCCAAACTGAAGAAAATATGACAAAGGATATGACAGATCATATGAGAAGAAGTTTGATAGAGGTGACAATACAAATTACCGAAGCAACCGACAATCTAAAAAGAGAGATACCTGAGACTACAAGGACAAAGGGAAGAAAGCTTGTTACCTAGCTAAGAACAAAACTAATGACATTGGCACCAAATCAAAAGGTCTGTTGAGATGGTATTTGTAGCCATGAAGGATGATTCAGATGAAGATGAAGAAATGTATGTAGAAACTGCACTCATAACTAAAGTTAGTAAAAATGATTTATGGATCATAGATAGTGGCCGCACTCACCATATGACCAGTGATAAATAAAAGTTTGAGACTTTTGAATACTATAATGGGGGTTCAATGAGAATGGAAAATGATACACCTTGTCTAGTCAAAGGTAAAGGAACCATAATGTTGAATAACCTGATAAAATGTGAAAATTCTTACTGGGTAAAAGTACTGAATTACAATTTGTTAAGTGTTTCATATCTAAATAATTTAGGTCATAGAGTAGCATTTGAAAATAAGAAGAAAAATTTCTATAATGAATCAGGAAGATTGATTGGTACCGGTGAGCAGACAAAAGGTAACCTTTTCTATCTTGATGACACTAACACCACTTGTTTAATGGCTAGAAATGAAGACCTATGGTTGTGGCACAAAATATTGTGTCATGTGAATTTTGAAAACATGATAAAGATAAGAAACAAAAGGAATGTCAGAGGCTTACTGAGAATGACTAAGCCTGAGCATATCAAGTGCAAAAATTGTCAAAAAGGTAAGATGACAAAGTCTAGTTTCAAGAGAAAAACCCATACATTTAATACAATTCTAGAATTAGTCCATAGAGATCTATGTGGACCCATGAGGACAAAGATCTACTATGGAGACAGGTATTTTATTCTCTTTGTTGATTATTATTCTAGAATGATGACAGTCATGTTCTTAAAAGATAAATCATAAGCATTTAAGATGTTTAAATGATATAAAGCAATGGTAAAAAAACAAAGTGAAAATAAATTTAAATGCTTAAGGTTAGATAAAGGAGGGGAATTCACTTTAGAAAAATTCACTGACTATTGCAATGATCATGGAATTAAAAGACATGTTTTTGCACCAAGAACACCATAGAAAAATGGAATTTCTGAGAGGAGAAACATATCAATTGTTGACTGTGCAAGAACATTGATGATTGAGAAAAGCATCACTCAAAATTTCTGGAGGGAAGTTGTCAGTACTGCTATCTACACATTAAACAGAGTACAATTGAAGGACACAAATAAGACACCATATGAGCTTTGGTATGGTCATACACCCAATGTAAGTTACTTCAGAATATTTGGTAGTCAATGTTATATACTGAAGGATGATAGAAATGGAAAAATTGACTCTAAAAGTGATGAAGGTATCTTTCTAGGGTACTCAACCAAAATCAAGGCTTATAAATGTCTTAACAAGTCATCTAACAAAATCATTGAAAGTGCATATGTGAAAATAGATGAATTTGCAGAAAAAAATGATAAGGAAAGCAAAAAGGAACCAGAGGACTACAACAAGTTTGTTTATACATAACCTAAAACTCTACCTGAGCAACAATGTCTCACTCCCAAGCAACAGAACATTACACCCGAGCATCAGGCTACAATTACCAAAAATCAGGAAAATCCTCAAGATGATGTTCTGAACAATGGAAATGAGAACGAAGGTCAAGAAGATAATCAAAATGGTGAACACAGAGCTGAACCAAAAATTTTCAAGTATGTCAGAAGACATCATCCATATAATCAAATCATAGGAGACAAGAAGGCTAGAACAAGAACAAGAAGTAATTCACTAAACACTAGATGTTTACTTTGTGAGTTTGAGCCTAAATTTGTTAACACTACACTTGAGAATGAAGAATGGGTCAGTGCTATGAATGAAGAAATAGAACAGATTGAGAAGAATAGTATATGGACACTAGTACTGAGACCAGATGACAATAATTTCATCGGTACCAAATGGATATTCAGAAACAAGCTGAATAAGAATGTGGAAGTCACTAGAAACAAAGCAAGGTTAGTATGCAAGGGATATGCACAAGAAGAAGGTATTGATTATGGTGAAACCTTTGCACCTATTGCTAGACTAGAAGGAGTTATAATCTTACTTGATTATGCTGCATTTAAATGATTCAAAGTATACTAGATGGATGTCAAATTTGCATTCCTAAATGGAATACTGGAAGAAGAGGTATACATTGAACAACCAGAAGGGTTTGTTGATCCAGACAAGAGAAACATGGTATGTAGACTATATAAATATTTGTATAGATTGAAAGAAGCACCGAGAACCTGGTATGAAAGATTTCACTCATATCTCAATAGCATAAAATTATTTAGAACAAGTGAAAATAGCAATTTGTGCTTAAAAGAAGATACCGATGGTAATATTCTGATTGCTGAAATTTTTGTTAATGATATCATTTTTGGGGGAAATGAATTGTTATGCAAATCCTTTGCTAATGAAATAAGCAAGGAATTTGAAATGTCTATGTTTGGAGAGATCAAATTCTTTCTTGGTCTACAGATTCTTCAACAAGATGCAGACATATACATCACTAAGTCCAAACACATCAAGAAAGTGCTGAAGATATTCAAGATGGAGATTCCAAACTAGTTGGAACAGCTATGGCTACCGGATGTAAGATGATAAAAGAAGACAAATCCAATGTGGTAAATTAGACCTTATATAGATCAATGATTGGAAACCTAATGTATGTTGTTCACACCAGACCAAATATAGCACAAGCAGTTGGAATAGTTGCAAGATTCTCTACTAATCCCAAAGAATCACATATAACTGTTGTCAAAAGAATTCTGAGATATTTGAAGGACACTAAGGACTATTGCTTATGGTACAAAAGAGAAGGAAGATTTGAGCTACAAGTCTATACAAATGTTGATTAGGCTGGAAACATTGATGACCAAAAGAGCACAACTGGAGGAGCATTCTTCATGGGTGACAGACTTGTCACATGGATAAGCAAGAAGCAAGGATGCATCTCTCCGTCAACTACAAAAGTAGAGTATGTACCTGCTACTACAAATTGCTCCAATATTGCATGGATCAAAAAATTACTAGAAGGTATGAATATGAATATTCTTGAACCAGTAATTGTGTGCATAAATGTTGTCACACTTCTATGAATTATTCCATTCAAGGTTGCTCAAGAATGAGGCCTCAAATATCGATCCATAGCTCTCTAGTCATGGATGTGTAAAAATGTAAAATGAAGGCCCTCAGATTGACCTAGTTGTGTCTATTGCAAATACACCATGAAACGAGAGATTCAAATGCATAAAAATGAAATCTACTCTATATGATAACAATGCATAAAACAAAATTAATCTAAATGATAACAATGCATATTAATCTATGAAAGGAAATATGAATGCAAATCTAATCTATGGAAATAAACATGATTCTAATCTATATGAGGAGCCATGAATGCAAGAAGAATGAGACAA
>MU226172.1:1687835-1700089 GCA_018584345.1 Thuja plicata
AATCTCATGAGGTATGAGTCATCTTGATGGAACTCAAAACTTGTGGTATAAAATTGGTGCACATGATCATGTGGATCTCCATTCCCATCATATTTGTCATATTGAGGAATTTCAACCTTTCTAGGGAGCTCTTTCATGTTAATACTTTTGTCAAAAGGATTAGGACAAATTGAATCTAGCGAGAATGAATTCTTGGGTGTTAACATCTTCTCCATCATGTTCTGAAGTTGTTTGATTTCCTTTTCTTGAGATGGACCTTGCTTCTTAATCCTTTTGTCCACATCAAAGTTGTAAGGGACTCTAGCACCCTTGTTGATTAAACTCTCTAGGATATTATCATTGTTTTTCTCTAAATATTTCTCCACATGCTGTTGGAAAAGTGGTTCTTGTTGCATTTTCATGAAGTCCTAGGAGGTGAGATCAAAACTTGAGCTACTACCCCCATATTTTGAACCATGATGAGCATGTTGTGAAGGTTGTCTTGAGTTCCTAGGAGGTGTTTATCTCCTATAATGATCATGTCTTGAGGCCCTTCTTCCTCTAGGGCTAGGAGATCATGATGGTGTTCTTAAATTTCTCCCACTTCATGGAGTCTTAGGAGGAGTGGATGGAGGAGAGTTGTTTCCACCACTAACACGCATGTTGTTGAATTGATCATTGAGTTGTTGAGCCAAGAGCCTATCTTTCTCTTCTTGGAAGGATTTCTTTTCCATATCCACCAAAGTTTGTCTTTCCAATTATAGGAGTCTAAATTTCTCTTCCTTTTTATCTTGTTCATCTAGGAAGGCTTTCTTTTCACTCTCAATCCTCTTAATTCTTTCACTCATGTATCTTGAAGATGTTTTGAGCAGTGAACTTGGTCTTGAATTTCTAAACAAGTTATTGGTATAGGTTGCATTAACATGGGTTTCATAAAGTTCATCTCCTTGGTTCTCATGTTGTGATAAATCATCTTGATAACCTTGCCTCTTACCTCTCTCATCCCTTTGGTGTGCATCCAAATATCTAGTTGAGATAAGGGGTGAGACTGGGTGACTATCACAAGAGGAACCACCAAATGAAATATCATCTCTATGCTTCACAAATATGTCATCAAGGAATTTATCTGTTTCTTCCCTCTCTCTCTGAGTCATTGTGTAACTCATATCCATAGAAGAGTGAGAAGATGCTAAGGGGGTTCCCAACTCACTAAGGTGACTCTTGGAATCAGACCACACTTCCAAGTTGTTCCTAGGTGATTGATCAAATATGGGTTCTTTTCCCTTACGTTTTTGGTGAGTTTGAACTAAGGGTAATTGGTTAAAGCCCACTTGAGGTCATTTTCCTTGATTTAATTGATATCTTTTTGTAACTGGCATGAAAGAAAAGGTACTAGGTGATAAGATGACCCTAAGAAACCTTGGTACCAAACTAGGATAGTAAAAGCACTCACTTTTCCAAAAGAGAGGTGATCAGGTAGAATTTTGCAAGAGGCATAAATGATCTGAATTAAGAAATTAGATTACAATACCTAGTGTGAAACCTTCAGTATTGTTGAATTCAATAAAAGAAACAATAAAGATGAACAATAGAATTGAAACCCAAAAAGTGATCCAGTTTTTTTGAAATTGGAGTTTATACAAACAAGAAGGATCCCAAGAGTCACTAGAATCTCTTGGAAATGAAATGAAGAGTCCTCATAATGTTTATTACAAATAAACTTAATCAAACTACAAAAAAATTCAAAAAACTATATTAAAATTTAGGCCTACTTGGAGAAAGCATAACTTTCTAGTCCTAGGTCAGATTTGCAAACCGTTTACTTCGTTGGAAAGATAATCCAAAACTGTAGACCCAAAATTGGAAAGTGAAACCTGCAGTAACAAATGAGGAAATTGTGCTTCAATTTGTTCCTTAGTTAACCACTTGCATTGATGAGTATGCTGATGAACTCGAAACACCCGATAAAGAGGAATGTTCTGATTTCTCAAAGTCTTTGAAATGACTTCAGTAACATGGTCACACTGGACTAGAATAGTAGTACATAATTATGCAACTTGAATGTGGTTAGTAGCTTGGGAAATGTCCAACAAAGGAAGGAAATAGGGTCTCAACAATTCCACATTGAAAACTGGATGCAGGCCCAAGAAGGATGGCAAATTAAGTTCAAAAGCATTCTCACCAACTTGCTTCACAATAGTATACAGGCCATAACAAAGAGGACGAAGCTTCCTGTTTGGTCTATGAAGGCGCTCTTTCTAAAGATGTAAACATACCTTGTCACCAATATGAAAGTGATGAGGACTTTTATGTTTATCATGCCTTTCCTTATACTTCTGATTACTTTGCTCCAAAATCTCATGAATTTGATGTTGTAGGTGCCTAATGTTATCAATGAATTTTTCTGCTTTATCGACCTCGTTTTCAGCATTCAATAGACTGTTAAGTTGCAAAATTGGAAGTGCTACATCTATAGGTGCCAATGGCTGATACCCAAGACAAACCTCAAATGGACTATGCCCTGTAGTACTATAGAGTGCATGGTTGTAGCTATGTTGCACGTAGGGTAAGTTTCATCCCATGTGCAAGGATGTTTTGAATGATACATCCATA
This sequence comes from Thuja plicata, assembly GCA_018584345.1. NCBI lineage: Eukaryota > Viridiplantae > Streptophyta > Pinopsida > Cupressales > Cupressaceae > Thuja > Thuja plicata. The sequence goes on from MU226172.1 coordinate 1,690,428, forward strand.
AGATATGAATGATCATTTGATTCACAACTTCTGTCTGTCGATCTATTTGGGGATGGAATGTTGTGGACTTTGTCAACTTTGTGTCCATTTTAGCCCATAGTGCTGACCAAAATTTGTTGATGAACTTGCTATCCCTATCATAAATAATGGTTTTGGGAAAACCAAAATGAACCCAAACATGTTCAAAAAATAACTTGGCAGTCTCTTCTGCAGAAATCATCTTTTTACATACTACCATGATAGCCATTTTAGAAAACCTATCTACCACAACATATACACAATCATGCCCCTACCTGGTAGTTGGAAGCCCAGACATAAAATCCATTGAAATAGATTGCCATGGCTTATCAGGTATAGGTAATGGTAAGTATAGACCCAACTTATGGTTTGTTGGCTTTGCAATTGCACAGGCTGCACAAGCTTGTATATATTAAAGTATATCCTGCTTCATTTTTGGCCAATAGAAATAATTTTGAAGGCTAGCAGTAGTCTTACCAATACCAAAATGTCCCACAACACGGCTGTAGTAAGCTTCCCATATTGTTTTCTTTTGTTCCTTAGTGGGTACACATATATGACCAACATGGAAAAGCAACCCATCCTGCAAGTGAAAATCAGAGACACACTTTCCTTCTACCAAATTACCATATATGTTAGCAAAATTAGGGTCAATACCATATAGTTGTTCCCATGTGGATGTTTGATGACCACATGAATCCAACACCACTGACAAACCTATAATTGGAGGCCTACTAAAATCGTCTGCCACTTTGTTACTACTTCCTTTTTTATGATGAATGTTGAGGTGAAATTGTTGTAGATAAGTTGACCACCTTTGATGTCTATCATTCTGCAACTTCCCTTGTGTTTGTAAGAATTGAAGGGGTTTATGGTCTATATGTATAACAGTTTCCTTTACCAGTATATAATTTTTCCAGTGTTTGCAGGCCTAAAAAATAGCATAAAACTCCTTGTCATAGGTGGGGTACCTATGTACTATATCAGATAAAGTTTCACTGTGATAGGCAACAGGATGCCCATGTTGTGTGAGTACTGCGCCAAGAGCATAATCAGATGCATCATTTTCTATCTCAAATGATTGTTGCAGATATGGGAGGACCAGTACTGGTGCTGAACATTCTTTTCTTTAACTCTTCAAATGATTTTTTCTTTGCCTCTGTCCATTGAAATTTTGCATGTGTTCCACCCCTTAGTGATTGATTGAGAGGCCATGATATATGTGAGAAACCAAAAACAAATCTGTGATAGAAGTTGGCTAAGCCCAAGAAGTTGCAGAGCTTTGTAAAATTTTTAGGAGATGGCCAATCTCTAATTATTTGAATCTATACTGGGTCAAAATGAACACCCTCAGTATCAATGATATACCCTAAGTATTGAATACTCTGTATACCAAAAGAGCACTTCTCAATATTGGCATAAAGTTTGTGTTGTTGCAGAGTTGAAAGCACTTGTTCAACATGCTACAAATGCTCAGACCAAGTATTGCTAAAAATGAGCATGTCATCCAAATAAACAACGACAAAAGAATCAATGAATGGTCTAAGAACATCATTCATCAATCTCATAAATTTTGTTGGGGCATTTGTTAGACCAAAAGGTATAACCAACCATTCAAATAAACCTTTCTTAGATTTAAATGTAGTTTTCCACACATCTACTGGATCAATTGGTACTTGGTGATATCCAGATTTCAAGTCAATTTTTGTAAATAACTTAGCCCCCCTAAGTTGGTCCAACAAATCATCAATTCGAGGGATTGGTTATCTATTTTTCACACTGATTTTGTTTAATTCCCTATAATCAATACAAAGTCTCCATGTCCCATCTTTCTTTTTAGAAAGGACAATTGGACTGCCATAGGGTGAAGCACTTGGACATATATTTCCTTTTTGAATCAACTCTTGAATTTGTCTCTTGATTTCACCATTTTCTAAAATTGACCTTCTATATATTGGCTCATGTGGTAGTGGTGTGCCTGGGATTAAATCAATAGAGTGCTTGACTTGATAGTGTGTTGGAACTCCCACTGGTGATTTAAACACACTATGGTATTCTTTCAAAATTTTATCCATATGATTTTGTTGATTTGTTGTTATGGCTACCTTAGCATGTGTATTAAGAACAACCGAGCTTGTTTGGTCAGGGTGAACCATGAGTAGAAAAAAAGCTCCAGTTTGAGAAATCAAACATTTACATTGTTTAGCACTAATCAAAGAAGTAGTTTGTATTGGACATACCTCTGGTATTCTATACCTCTTCCTACCAAGCTTGATTGTAACACTATGTGGCCTGGATTCATACACTCCATGCCTCTAATACATGTAGGGTTACCCCAGCAAGACATCACATACATCCAGTGGTGCTACATCACATATCACTTCATCCTTGAAATGCTTGATTGAATATGGTAGGTGACACTATTGATTTATTTGAATATCCTGTCCCTCATTTACCCATCCCATAGAGTATGGTTGTGGGTGTCTTGTCACTTTCAAATTCAATCTTTTGACTATCTCCCTAGATATCAAATTCTTTTGGCTCCCACTGTCAACAATAAAATATAAAGGCTTTCCATCAACCCACATCTGTGAATGAAAAAGTCTCTCTTCATCTTCATGATGCATTACTTTAGTAGTTGCAACTATGGCATATGGGTCTGCTTCTATGACAGCATCATTCTCCTTTTTCTCAGAAGTGTCTATTGGTGATGATTCAAATTCAACTTCCTCTCCTCATATTTCTGTCATAAGATTTTTAATACTTCAACAATTATTTGTATTATGGGTTGGGGACTTATGCATCTCACACCACATCCTGTATTTGTCTGTGTCTTTTTTGTAGCCCACCATGTATTCTTAAGTGGGTTTGAGTTGTGTTCCTTGGTCACCTATTTTCCTATAGATTTATTGTCACCTTCAACCCTTGGCTTATTATTTGTAAAGTAGTCCCTCTTCCCTTTCTGCTTGGATTTCTCTTCAATTTTGGTAGCATATTTATAGGCAGTTGCCAATGTCTCAATATTCAGAAATTCCATCTCTGTTTGAATATACCTGTGAAGTCCACTGCAATATTTTAGAATTTGATGCTTCTCTGAATCCTGAATACCAAGTTTTGCTGAAAGTGAATGGAATGTGTTGGTGTAATCTTGCAGAGACTGATCCCTCTTCTGTCAAAGAAGCTGCCATTCTATGTATTTCTATTTGTAGACATCCTCAGGAAGGTATGCTTCTTTTATGTATTCCACAAATTCTCCCCATGTGGGATTCTTATCAAAGGATATTTCCAAGCCATTTCCATCAGATAAGTCCCGTTCTTTATTTGCTAATTTGGCTTCCCAGGCTAATTTCACATGGGTCTCAGCTTTGAGGAGAGCAAATGTTATTTTTTCTTCATTTGAGAAATTGTTTACAGAAAAGTAACCATCCAGCTTTGATAACCAGTTATCAACAGCTTCAGCATCAATTTTTCCTTCAAAATTTGGGATGTCAAAATTTACTTGCACTTTGAAAGGGGTATTTCCATGAAATGTTGTTTTTGATTCAGAGGGTTGTTGTCTCTGTAGAAGGAGTGAAAATTGACTCATCATCTCCTCTCATCTCTTATTTAAAGCCTCTTCCACCAACTGCTTAATTTTATCGTCTGACATCTTCGATTGTGTGCGCCTCAAAGGTGGATATTCTGACAAATCTTGTGTATCCAATCCTAATCTCTGGTAGGAGGACCTTGTGTAAATTGGCATAAAGGAGCATTCCCACTCTGATACTACTGATTTGAATTAAGAAATAAGATTACAATACCTGGTGTGAAACCTGCGATATTGTTGAATTCAATAAAAGAAACAATAAAGATGAACAACAGAATTGCAAGCCAAAAAGTGATCCATTCTATCAAAATTGGAGTTTATACAAAAAAGAAGGATCCCAAGAGTCACTAGAATCTCTTGGAAATTAAATGAAGAGTCCTCATAATGTTTATTACAAATAAAATTATTAAAACTATCAAAAATTTCAAAAAAACTATATTAAAATTTAGGCCTACTTGGAGAAGGCATAACTTTCTAGTCCTAGGTCCGATTTGTGAACCATTTACTTCGTTGGAAAGATAATCCAAAACTATAGACCCAAAATTGGAAAGTGAAAAAATAATCCAAAACTATAGACATCTAAAATACTAAAAAAATTAAATTTCAATATTTCCCAATTCCATCCTGATAAATAAATCAACACTGCCACAGAGGTGCCCACTGAACGAGTGAATACCCTAACACATATGGATCAGGAGGATGATTTACCCAAGTTACATTTGTTGAAGTTGATAAATACAGCTTCACCCAAGATCACTTGCATGCAAACCTATCACGAGAAGAAGCAAGAGACAGAAGACAGAAGAATCTATGGCGGCCAAAAGGCCAGAGACAGGAAAATCATGATGCAAGAAAAAGCTTCTATTAACAAAATTAAATTACAATACAATCTCCTTAAGAAAGACAAAGCGGTGATTCCTTATAAAGGATACCGAAACCCTAAAAGGGAAACTCTAAGAAAATAGAAACTGCCTAAGTGAAACTTAAGCACAAAAGAGTAATAACTTAATTAATTAAATCAATAAGTGACTAATGATTACTCTAACACCCCCCTTAAGTGTAACTTAGGGAGAAGCAAAACAGCTAACTACTACAGAAAGCAGGAAAGATGGGTCCCGGCAACTAGGCCTGATCAGGTACCCAAAACAGAAAGAAAACTAGATGAAGAAAACTGAGCCTTCAATCTAGGGAAAAGATGTCCCAGAGAGAGGAAAAAGAATGAGAAAGAAGCATCTCCGAAGCATGAACTGAAAACTCTATCAGAAGAGACTGCTGGAACCCCCACTGAAGTGCATGACTAGGTAGAGAAGAAAAATGTCTGAAGAGCTGATCAATCGAACCAGGAAGCAATAGAACCAACAGGTGAACCCCCCCATAATGCTAAACCGGGAGAGGTGACAGGAACACTGAAATGAAATGCCAGAAACATCTGCAGAAGAAGAACTAGGAACACCAACAGTGCAACAGAAGTACGCACACAGGATAAAGAGCGGTGTCATCGACACATAGCATAGGATAATGTCATGGAAGGTACACTCACTTGACAAAAGTGGATGCACCTAAAGTGGAAAAAGTATCATAACCCCCCATGGCACTTTATAACATAGTGCGAGTACAAAAAATGAACAAGGTGTACAAGATCCCAGAAAAGAAGAAGAAGGCACTTTATCTCAGTGCGTTTATAGAAAAGAATGCATCAGAAGGAGCATACAAGCTCAGAATCTAGAAAGAAGAGTGAACTATGAAATCAGAAGAAGAGATCCCAGGACCTGTAGAACCAAGCAATCCACCAGAGGGCATAAACTGCCAATCTCAGAGGAGAGAAAACCCAGAGAAGAATCTGGAAAAAATACCTCTACCACTGAATAGCACACTGAACCAGCTTTCCGACGATATCTTGTTTGCAAAAAACGGAGTCTGGATGAGCCAGATATTACTCCCGGAAGGCAAAACAAAACATCAGACTTCAACAACAAAAATCTCTGTCAAAACGGCAGAACCCAAAACCCTAACCTCCATCATCGGAAAGTGTTCGGAAAGAGATTTCCAAAAGTATATGGAAGTCAGAAAAAGACCACCGTATGCTCAGGATAGAGCAAAAAAGGCCCAGGTACCCTCAAAAAACCAAAAAAGGGGTACAAATGAGCCCCAGGGGCTAAAAAAAATAAGCCCCTGGGCGCATGGCGCACCCAGGGGGCCAAAACGGAGCCCGCGGTCATTAATATGACCAGCCGCTAGTGGAGTAAAGCCCGCGGGGGCCAACACAAGGGCACCACCGGAGGTAGGCCGGGCGGAGCGGCGCAAACAGAGGCGGCGCAGGGAGAAATGTTGGCGGGCCGCGCAAAGGTTGCAGCTGTTGAGGCGGAGCGGGAGCGGAGGGGCCGCGCGGGCGGCGGGTGCCGGAGTGGCGGCGGGGGCCGCAGAGTTGAAAGGGCAGAGGTGCAGTGGGAGGTGCACCTCCGGGGGCTAAACACAAAAAAACCTTAAAAACACACATTTTTTAATATATTTTTCTTGAAGTTTGTGTCCGTACGGCCCGTAGGAGGCCGAAAAAATTCTCCAAATGCCCCGGTGTCCAAAATGGACAAACTTTATATGGATTCTGGGGTTTTTGGGCCTTCTGGACGCAACCGTGAGGTCAGTTTTGGTCCAAAGTGCCCCAAAAAGTAGAGACCCCCCAGAATCAATGAAAGATGCTAGAAAAAGCCTGGCGGACTTCAAACCCTCGAATGCTTCAGAAAAATCAGAACAGCCAGCAGCAAGATGGCTCTGTTACCATGTTGAAGTTGATAAATACAGCTTCACCCAAGATCACCTGCATGCAAACCTGTCACGAGAAGAAGCAAGAGACAGAAGATAGAAGAATCTATGGCGGCCAAAAGGCCAGAGACAGGAAAATCATGATGCAAGAAAAAGCTTCTATTAACAAAATGAAATTACAATACAATCTCCTTAAGAAAGACAAAGCGGTGATTCCTTATAAAGGATACCGAAACCCTAAAAGGGAAACTCTAAGAAAATATAAACTGCCTAAGTGAAACTTAAGCACAAAAGAGTAATAACTTAATTAATTAAATCAACATGATTTAATCAATAAGTAACTAATGATTACTCTAACAACATTTATTTAATTTGAATTTGTATGGAAGTGAATGGACAAGAGACTAATAAAACTCTCCAAGTGTTTTATCAAAGGATCTAAAGGTTTATCTTCTCAACAAGGATAGTCTCTAGCTCACCAACTCCAAGCAAGGTCACTTGTGAAACCAAAGATTACTAGTTCAAGAGGTCAAAACACAAGAATCCAAAGTGTAAACAAGCTTCTAGCAGTGGGGTAAGTGACCTAATCTAATCTGGATCAACCTAGGAAGATTGAAAAATGACAGGATAGCAAAAATGAGCAAGTTGACAGTTTGACACTTAAGAATGTAGATTTGTTGATCATTTTGGTGTTTGTCTTAATGTTTGGGTGTATGTTTTGATCTTTCACTCATGCAAGACACATCAAGTAGATTGTTTGTTGTAAAAGAAATAGTCACATCACAACCTAGGTAAGCCATGACAATATCTATTGAATTCCCACTTGAACTGAAGTTTAGCCACGCTTACTCATAGCAGACAACTTAGAAGCTTGGAGGCACGGGCTCCTCCTTACATGTGCACTCACTTCTCAAGCACACCAAGCTTTGAATCCCAAGGGAATCACTTTCCAAAGGACTATTGTCTCTACTAAGATCCATGCAAATGTGGGACATCTTAGTCGGTCTTTGACCTTCCGCACCAACAGATAGAGGGTTTTTGGTCACTAAAATAAAGTTTGTAGTCAAGGCATCCATTCAGGTGGTTGTGATCAAGTTATTTTTCCAATTAAGGGGGCTCTCCCAATCCTTTCAAAGAAAGGTTTTCACCTTAACAATGTAGGGAATTTAACACACCACTAGGGTACTAGAGGAGATTTTGGTTGCCACAATGAATTCACACCTGTCCACTATGAGACTAATCACAATGACATTTTTTATATACCAGTTCAGAAGGGCTTGGGTTTAGCCTATTACCAGTTGGGCAATCCACTCTCACTGGCTCTCTTAAAGCACTCGGGAGGTAGCCATGCTAAAATAATTATATGATTTTCTCTTACACCCAAGATCCACAAAGGCAAGGGGAGAGGATACGTTCATATAATACTTAGGATTACAATCTAAAAGACATTTCAAACACATAAGAAAATGACAGTAATGTTTCAGGATTTCTAATCATCCCAAAAAGGCAAGAGCATAGTTTCCTAAAATTATTGTCATTCCTAAAAATACCAAATAGAAGTTCATTTTAGAATTCTTGCACGTGGGTTCCTATTTTAATAAAACAAAACAAAATGCAAGCACAATATTTAGCGCGCTATCAATCAAGGCAACCTGCAAGCTGATTTGTTAGTAGTCTTTGTTTGAGTCTACTTTTTCAATGTCCTACAAACCACTATTAGGTTGTAATCAAAGATAAGCATCAAGAAAAACAAAGCCAAAGATTTGTCAGCGTTAGAAAAATCATAAAATCAAAAATTTGATTGCATATTCAAAAATTAGATGAAAAATCGCACTTTTAAAAAAAATTACACTAAAAAATGTTACCCTATGAACCCGTACGGGGCTTTGGAAGCTGCAAAATAGAGGATTAGACAGGTACAGTGATGAAAACCTATAATTTTTGATAAATTTGTGACTCAAATCCAGAAACTATGAACAACCCAAAAATCTTCAGACAATTCTACCCAAAATCAAAAAATATTGCATTCAATTTGGACCTAAAATGACCAAGATATGATTGTTTGAAGTTAGACTACAATTTCAAAAACTCCAATGGGGAAGGCAAAGACTTTTCAAACCCTACTGACGTCAGCAGACTGCGGAATTAAAATTGACGGGCTAGGGGCTGTCACAGAAGGCCCAGATTTTGACGGTCATATGGCTGTCAAATTTAACAAAGTAAAAAAATTTGATTTTAGAGTTTTTTAGATTTTTTTTTTTAAATCTACCTTGGGCTACGTGCAAAGATGATCCAAAATCTACCTCGATTTTTATGCAAGCTTGTTTGGGAAAAAATATTTTCCATAGATTTGAATTTCATCAAATATGGGCAAGTTTATAGTCATTTTCACCTAAAACGATGATCTAGACATGATGGTGGGGTCAGATTTGGCTCAAAATGAGAGCTTTAAAGACATCGAGAGAATAATAGACAGAAGATAGAAGGAATTTTTGAATGTGATGACAAAAATAGATGTTCAGCCCCATGGTGGGCACCAAAAATGTGTGCTAAAAATGTGTCACACTTCTATGAGTCATTATATTCAAGATTGCTCAAGAATGAGGTCTCAAATGGCGACTCATAGCTCTCTATTCATGGAGTGTAAGGGTTTGTAATAGAGGCCCTCAAATTGACCTAGTTTGTGCCCATGCAAGTACACCATAAAATGAGAGATTCAAAGAGAAAATGCAAGAATGCTAGTCGCCATGATCATCAAGTATGCATGAAAATGAAAGCTATTCTATATGATAACAATGCAAGAAAGTAAATTAATGTATATGATAACAATGCATGATTATTCTATGAAAGGAAATACAAATGCAAGATTAATCTATGAAAGGAAACATGAATCTAATCTAATATGCAAGTGCAAAATTAATCTAAATGGATTGCCATGTGGCATGAAAGAAGAAGACAAGAAGAGAGAAGTTGCAATATCCAAGCTCAAGTGCTCAAATTCTCCTCCAAAATTGCTCTCCAAACCTCCAGCATAACAATAGCATAAAAGTTCTACATCTCTGATTTGATTCTCAAAATGAGAAGGAGAGGGCTCCTTATAAAGGAAAGAGTGGAGAGGAATTTATCCTCAAGAGCAATGTGGGATAAATCCCTAAAAAGGAAAGTAAGAGGAAAAAGCCCACCACTTAGGAATATGTGTGGAGAAAAAGGAGTTTTATTTATTTTTTATTTGATTTATTTCCTTTTTCATCAAAAAAAGAGCTTTAAGTGGGGATTTTATTTATTTAATTAAAGAAGG
>MU226172.1:1708051-1739467 GCA_018584345.1 Thuja plicata
TTTTCTGCAAAGGAGAAAATCAAGTTGCAGATATCTTGACAAAGCCTCTTTCTAGAGAGAAATTCCAGATTCATTGTACCAATTTGGGTTTAACACCCTTTGATTGTAAACCCCCAAGTAAAGATTATAGGGGGGTGTTAGAAGTTGTAATCTTTCCTTGGTGTACTTATATACCAAGGTTAGATCTTTTCTCCTCTTCTAATATATTAGGATATAAGTCAAGGTATCCTAATATATTTCTTTCGTCTTCTTCTTTCTATTTTGTCCTCTAATAGAATAAGTGAGGACAAATAATTGTTTGTAATTTAGTTTATTCCTCCTTATGAGGAATCTCACACTTGGCCTCACACACTTATGAATGGTGGCATTCATTCTCATGGGAGTTATATTTTGAACTCCTCTCATCTCTACTTATAGAGATATTTCTCCTTTCTACACACACTTCTTCTCTCATTCTTCCAGTTATTGTATGAGCTAAAAATCTCTCTCTCTTTCTCTCTCTTGGCTATTTTTCCCATTCATAATTCATGGGGTTTTTTTTATGCTTTTCCCCCTTCAAAAACTTCTTGTCTCCTTTGTTGTTTCATTTTGGTGTATGCTCTAAGGATTAGCTTGATTCATGATAATCTTCCTTTTTCCTTACTCAATTGGATTAATTTGTTCCTAGCTCGAATTCATTTTCCATTTTAACAATATACTATCAAACAGCTCACTGGAATGTGCATTTTCTTTATACACTTGATTCAGATTGTAAATCCTTGAGGGTGGCTTTAACCTTCTTTGGGCAGTGTGCCTTGGCAGTGAGCCTACTATTTATTTGACTCCTAGCAGGGACTGTGTACTGTAATGTTGTAACAAGCTCCTAATAGGGCTAATATCTTTTAACAGGGATACTATACTCTTAGTATATTATTTATGGGTGTTAATTCTCACTGGGGTTTTACCTTTAACAGGGTTTCCTTGACAACAAATATCATGTTATGGTGTTGGCATGTATTGTGTTATCATTTACATTTTCAGATTTGGTTTATATAGTTTAAAGTTTAATAATCTATATCACAACTGATTCACCCCCCCTCTCAGTTGTCTTTTGGACTATTATTCCTAAAAAGTGGTATCAGAGCTACTGGTCCTCAGAGAGAAAGTTTAACATCTTGAGGTGATCCTGAAGATGACTTACTACAGGAAGGATAGTCCAAAGTTTGATCTTGAAAACTTTGACAATTGGAAGAATAAGATGAGAACACATTTGCTCTCTCTGGGAAATGATTACTGGATGATAACAAAGAAGAAATAAAAGGTAGCAACTGAGGATGAATTAGAGAAAGCCACTGAAGACGAAAAGAAGCTATTTTCATGTTGCAAGGGAATATTTGATCAGTGCACTATCAAAAGGATAATTTACTGAGGTAAAAGACTTGGACTCTGCACATGAAATCTGGACAAGACTGGAAGCACTATATGTTGGAGACAAATTTACAAAGCAAGCAAAGTTACAGAATTGGAAGACAAAGATGGAATCACTAAAGATGCAAGAAGATGAGAACATCATAGCATATGCATAGAGAATAACTAAAGTGGTTAGTGGTATTAGGAACTCTAGAGGAACTTATAGTGAGGAAGAAGTGATTGCAAAGATACTTAGATCTTTGACACCTTCATATAGAACTAAATTTCAGGCCATAGAGGAGATCATACCTTTGACACCAAACTTCACTAGAGAGATGTTGATTGGAAAGCTAACTACATTTGAGGCTGCAGAATTGTGAGACACTTTACCTAAAGTTGAGTCAACATTCAAGGCAACCGTGCACAAAAAAAAAATACCTTACCTGGAAATGCAAGTACAAGTAGTAGTGATCTAAGAGAAGAACTTGGAGCCTATGTTGATGAATGGGAACAAATACAGGAAGAAGAAAAGGAAGTTAGATGAAGTTGTGGCCCTGATTTCTAGAAGAGAAAAGAGAGGTAAGCGTAAATTTGAAGGCCAACTACCTTTGAAATGTTTTTCATGTAAAAATATTGTTCAATTTGCATCTAGATGTCCTACAAGAATTCGAAAGCACAAACCTAAGTTTTTTAAGTCTAAGTTCTCAAAGGACAAAGAATGTTATTATGCTAGTGATGGTATATTTGATGATGAGGATGATGACTATGATGAAATTGGATTCATTGCTATTAAGGATGATGAACCTATGCATGAAGAAAAAGCCTTAGTATCACAAGTTAAAAATAAATCTTAATGGGTCATAGATAGTGGTTGTTCAGATCATATGACTAGAGATAAAAACAAGTTTGTGAGTTTGAAAAGACATGATGGTGGTGTTTTTAGATTTGGTGACAATACTCCTAAACTTATTATTGGAGTTGGATCTATTTCTTTGGATGGAAAGACTAACACTGGCAATGTATTACTTGTTGATGGAATTAAGCATAATTTGTTGAGTGTTGGACAGCTAGTGGACAAGGTTTATCAACTGAACTTCATTAATGGGAAATGTTCTATCAAGAGTAAAAGAGGAGACTTGATAACATATGGTACTAAATCTAGAGGTAATATATTTGAATTGAACACATCTGAAGCTTCTTGTTTTATTGCAAAGGTTGATGATAGTTGGCTATGGCATAGAAGATTTTGTCATGTTAATTTTGATAACACTGTGAAGGCAAGTATGACAAAAGAAGTAAGAGATCTACCTAGAATTGTAAATCTGTCTAACACTATGTGTAGAGAATGTGTTATGGGGAAGCAGACTAGAAGCACCTTTAAGAGAAAAAGCTTATTCAACAAAAGGGAAGTTGGATCTGGTGTATACTGATCTGTGTGGTCCTACAAGAGAAAGATCATAATATGGTGAAAGGTATTTTATACTTTTTGTTGATGAATTTTCAATAATGATGTGGGTTACATATTTGAGAGACAAATCTGAAGCATTTGATAAGTTCAAGTTATTCAAGGAAAAAGTTGAGAATGAATCTGGTTTAAAGATGAAGTGTTTGAGTTCAGACATAGGAGGAGAGTTTACATTAGAGCTATTTAATACATTCTGTGAAGAAAATAGAATACACAGACAAACTTCAGCCCCTAGAACTCCACAACGCAATGGGATCGCAGAGCGAAGAAAAAGAATCATATTAGATGTTGCAAGGACTATGTTTCTAGAAGGAAATGTATCACATGTTCATTGGAGAGAAGCAGTTGGCACTATTGTGTACACATTGAACAGAATTTAGATCAGAGAAGGAACAAGTAAAACTCCTTATGAATTACAGTTTGATCATACACCTACTGTGAAATATTTTAGAATATTTGGAAGTAAATGTTATATCAAAAGAGATTATGAGATAGGAAAGTTTGATGCTAGAAGTGATGAAGGAATCTACTAAGAGTAAAGCATATAAATGTTTCAATCTGAGATTGAGGAAATTGATTGAAAGCACCAATGTGAGGATAGGTGAAAATTTTCAAATTGAGGAAATGATATATGATTATGGTAAGATAACATAAACAAAGGATTTTGTTGCTGAACCTGAAGGACCTTTGATGATCGAGAATGAGATTGAAGAAGAAGAACTGACTGAAGCTACTGAGATATTGAAAACACCAAGCTATGTCAAGAAGAACCATCCTGAAGATCAAATTATTGGTGATGCAAATAGAGGGATGATGACTAGACCCAGAGCTAGAAATGAGATTTGTTTGATTTCTCAAGTTGAGCCAAAGACTACTGATGAAACATGTAGAGATGGATCTTGGACTAAAGCCATGGAAGAAGAACTAGAAAAAATAAATAAAAAAATACTTGGGAATTGGTTCCACAACCTAAGAACAAAAATGTGACTGGCACTAAATTGTTTTTTAGAAAAAGATGGATGAAGAAGGCACAGTGGTAAGAAACAAGGATAGACTGGTATGTAAAGGCTACTCACAACAAGAAGGTATAGACTATGAAGAGACATTTTCTCATATTGCTAGATTGGAACCTGTGAGACTATTCCTTGCTTATGTTTCACATAAATACTTTAAAGTGTATCAGATGAATTTGAAGTCAGCATTCTTGAATGGTGATCTAGAAGAAGAAGTGTACATTAAGCAACCTGATGGTTTTCCTTTGAAAAATGATGAAAACATGGTTTCCAGATTGAAGAAGACGTTGTATGGTCTGAAACAAGTGCCAAGGGCATGGTATGAAAGACTGGACAAATATCTACTTCATCTTGGTTTCAGAAAAGGTAATGCAAACAACAATTTGTATTTGAGAACTGATGAAGATGGAATCTTAATTATAGAAGTCTCTATTAATAATATCATTTTTGGAGGCAATGATAAAATGAGTAAGAAGTTTGCTAAAAAATTGGAGAAAAAGTTTGAAATGTCAATGATTCGTGAGATGAAATTTTTTCTTGGTTTGAAAATTAATCAGAGTAAGAATGGCATTTTTATATCTCAGACCAAGTATCTTAAGGAAATTTTGAAGAAATTGGGAATAAAAGATTGTAAACCTGTTGGAACACCTATGGTGACAGGAAACAAACTGACTAATAGTGATGAGACTCAAAGTATTGTTCAGACTAAGTAAAGATCAATGATTGGAGATCTAAAATATCTAACACACACCATACCAGATATTACCAATGCAGTTGGAATTGTGGATAGATATCAGGCAAATCCTTAAGAGACACACCTTCCTGCTGTAAAAAGAATTTTCAGATATCTAAAAGGAATAGTAGAATATGGATTATGTTATGAAAAATATGAAGATTTTACATTGCAGGTTTTTACTGATGCTGATTGGGAAGGTAATGTGGATGACAAGAAGAGTACAAGTGGTGGTGAATTTTTTCTTGGAAAAAGGTTGGTTTCGTGGTAGAGCAAGAAGCAGAACTTATTGCTCAATCTACTATCGAGTCAGAGTATGTTGCTGCTGCAATAAACTGTACACAAGTCATTTGGATGAAACAAATGCTGAAGGACATTGGAATAATTTTCAAAGAACCAGTGATTATCCATTGTGATAACACCATCATAGTGAATATGTCAAAGAATCTTGTGATGCATTCAAAGACTAAACATATTTCTATTAAGTATCATTATTTGAGGGAGAAGGTAGCAGATAAAGAGATTAAACTGGAGTATATTAGCACAAAGGAACAAATAGTAGTATATTTACTAAGCCTTTGCCAAAATATTCTTTTGAATATCTTAGAGCCATGCTTGGAATGGTGGCCCCTCCTAGTGATAATTAATTGATGTAGATATGCATCAGTCTAGTGATTTTCAAAGCTATATCACTATCTGGACTTGATGTATGGATCTACTCCTTAGGGGGAGTGATCGTAGAGAATATTATGGAGTACATTTGGGTGATCTTGCACCTATCTGATTGAACAGGAAGATTTGAAAAAGACTATAGAAGACTACAGATGAGTTATGGCACCCATTTCCATTGTTGCCAAAGGGGGAAGGAATCTATGTGAAAATCCCTACTATTTTGGGGAGATTTGTGTTGAGGATATTGAGAAGATTGTATTGAGAGAAAGTACTTTTGGGTTGATGCATATGAATTTTCCCATATGTTGCCATCAATTCCAAAGGGGAGATTGTTGGATGATATCAGTTTTGGTTATTGATCATGTTGTTGGTATTCATGTTTTGTCACTGATGTTAACATATATTTCTATGAAATAGACAGACTGGCTACTTGACTGGAAGGAGTGTACAAACACTGTATAGATGATTTAGAATGATAGAATTTGGATTTATGTAGAAGGATGTGTGTTGACCTTATTCCTAAGGTCTCTTGGCTTTATGTTGCATATTGTGGATGTTAGAGTTGATATGGTGAAGACTGGTGTTCTAGACTGTAACTGTGATTCTAGACAGAGCAGGTATCTATGTTTCAGGTATATCTTTCTGATGAAGATATTTCAAATGATGCAAGCTTATTGGTGGATATCCAACATATGTTAGAGTAATGGGTTGAGTTTGATTGTTGTTTGGATACTAGTGATGTCAGCTATGGCATGTATTCTAGAGAAGACCTATTTCCTAGCCGACTTCATACATGTAGCATGTGAAATTAATTGTGAGCATGAATTGCGGATCTGGAAGTATATGTGATGGATTGTAAATGATGTATACTTGCTATAGGTATCGTGTGTATCTTAGAAAGGAGTTATGTAATAATTTGTATGATGGAAATCCTTAATTAGCCGACCTAGTTAATTATGTATTAGGAAAGCTTAACTAGCCGACCTAATGAATTATTGTAAGAGGGTATATATGAATGATATTTTCTTGTGGAGAAGATGTGATAAAAAATAAAAGTACAAAGATGTGTGGAAGCTATGAATCTTGTTGACTGTTGGATACAGAGTAGAGTTGATACTTCATTAGAACTAACCACACAAAGACAGTTGCTATCAGATAGTTCACTAGAATGTGTATTTTCTTTATACACTTGATTCAGATTGTAAATCCTTGAGGATGGATTTAACCTTCTTTGGGTAGTGTGCCTTGGTAGTGAGCCTACTATTTCGTTGACTCCTAATAGGTTCTATCTCCTAACAGGGACTGTGTACTGTAATGTTGTAAACAAGCTCCTAACAGGGCTAATATCTTTTAACATGGATACTATACTCTCAGTACATTATTTGTGGGTGTTAATTCCCACCGAAGTTTTACCTTTAACAAGGTTTCCTCAATAAAAAATAGTGTGTTATGGTGTTGGCATTCACTATTTTATCATTTACATTTGTAGATTTGGTTTATATAGTTTAAAGTTTAATAATCTATATCACAACCGATTCACCCCCCCTCTTAGTTGTCTTGTGGACTGTTATTCCTAACACATCTGTACATAAAAAGGTACAAATCTACACCAAAAACTAGAGACATTGTATTGCTAATGGATAGGGAAATTCAAGGAATATATTATGTAAAAGGATGGAACATGATATAAATAGTTTTTTTTTGGCATTTTTGTCAAAGGGAGAGATTATCTAATTATCATTAGGGAGAGATTTGCATTATCATAAAAGGAGAGATTATCTCATTGAATCATAAGGGAGAGATATGATAATGGGAGAGATTATATCATTATCCATGAAGTGAAGTTCCTGAGAATCAGAAGGAAGAGTTAATCAACATTCTAAGAGAGAGAAATTGATTACATATGAAATATCCATCTAAAAGAGAGAACTAACAAAGGGAGAGAGTTCAGAAAAAGAGAAAGATTTTTGTTAAAAGAAAAAGATATTATCAAGAAGAGGAACAGTTAAGGTAGTGCACATATCAGAACAGAGATATCAGATGATACATCTATCCAGTTAAGGAATTGAAGATTGAAGACAACCATTCTGCATGAAACAAATCTAAGCTATTTTTGAGCTTACCAAAAGCCAAACATTTGTAATAGTTACATTAGGAAAGCTTGATGAAATAGTTATATTTCATATTGTATTAGTAATAGTATAGTATGATAATGTAGTATGTTTCCATCAATGCAAAGGGAGAGATTGATGACATGTAACTGATTGAATGTTTGAAGATGTTAAGTTTATCACCAAAATGAAGAAGGATAATGCAATACATTAAATCAGTTAATGGATTATATTGTCATTGATTTCAACTTGATATAATATAATCAGTTATAATCAAAGTGTCAAAGACTTCAAAGAATCATAGAGATAAATATTATGCTTTTAGTAATGCATAAAAGACAAGCATTCACAATGTGACTTCAAACACCGACGGTCAGTGGAAACCGATGGACAGAGATCACTGAAAGTCAAGTCACAATGATGCCTGAGAAAGAACACTGAGGAGCATTACCGATGAGAATAATCACAAGAATAACCGATGACCAAAAATATAGTGTAAACTGACAGAGAAGCCTGAGGAGAACTAGAGTGTTGACCGAAGCTATCAAAGAGTTCAAGACCGAAATATGGACTTAACTAGTAGTTATCTTTGTTTTCATTGACAAGATAAAGCTAGAGATAAGTAAAGGATTTAAAGCTATTTTGTCCAGTTGGCAAGAAGATCTTTGCGAGATAAAACATGAGTTTTTATTTGAATCTAATTGGTGATAACTGTGGATCACACCAAGATCAAGAAAATCAAGAACCTAACAATGGTGATATCATGTCTATAAAATAGACAACTTAATTCATTATGAATTGAGTGGGTGAATGAATGAAAAGAGGATGTTGAAGAGAAATTGATGAAGAGAAAATTCATACAGTCCTTATCAATAAAACTGAGGAAAGAGCAAAAGTTTTTTCTGGACACCGAGTAACAAAGCATAGCATCACTGAGCAGAATCAAAATGGAGCAAAGGTATAAAAAAGAGATATATTGATCAAAATAGTTTTATGAGATTACAATAGATCTAAAAATCTGTAATTATAATTTGTATATGTGAATAGATCATATTGTTTCAGTTTAACCATTGATTCAGAAAGTCTCTTAACCAAGTGGGATTTAAAGATCCTTTCTATATTGAGATACATCCATAGGAGTATCAAAAATATTGATTGTGAAGATGGCATGAGATGCCAGATACCAATTGACAGGCCAAGTGAGTGTTTGATCAAGGAAGGTAGCATAGAGATGCTCGATATCAAATGATAGAATAAAATTTTAAATCCTCTAACAAGGTCACACCTAATAGGGTGTTTGTAACCTTTAACAAGGTTGGCTCTTCACTGAGCTCACTTCAAAAGAGTAAAAATTTTGGGTTACCGGTCCCAAGTGGTTTTTAACTTAACACGGTTTCCATGTTAAAAATCCACGTGTCAATGTGTTTATGAGTCACTACTTTAATGTTTTTCATTACACATAACTTAACTGGATTGATCAATATACTCTAGATAATTTACTGTCTTTCCATAAATTAAAAGACTGATATTTGGTAAACATACAGTAGAAGGTTTAACAAAGCATTTCGAGCAGTAGTAATTTGATAATAGTATTTGGAGGCATTCATCTTATAGGACTGAAGATAACTAGAGGCTTAATATTGTGGTACTAAGTTTTTTGGGTGATTGTTGGAATATTTTTGAGGCCATTGATTCACCCCCCCTCTCAATTATTACTAACATAAGAAAAAATGATACCTAGCAGAAGATGGAGTGATTGATGAAGAATCAGATGGAAGAGATGATGATGGAGAGATAGTCTTTTTTTCATTCAAAGAAGATCCCTCAACCAGTGTAGATGGAGATAGTGAGCAGAAATCATTGATTTCACACATGAATTACATCGGTGATTGGATAATAGATATTGGATGTACACATCACATGACCGATGATAAAAGAAAATTTATTTAAATGGAAGAATGTGATGGTGGTGCAGTGAGATTTGGTAATGGTTCACCATGTGTAGTAAGAGGTAAAGGTTCTATAGCACTTAATGATACTATCAACTGTGATGATGTTTATTGGGTGGATGGATGAAAGTATAACTTGTTAAGTGTTTCTCATTTGAATAACAAATGTTTCAAGTTGGAATTCAGTAATGGTGTGTGAAAGATCTTAGGAACAACTGGAGAGTTGATTGCTACTAGAAAACATACTAGAGGTAACCTATTCCAATTGAAATTTACTAATAAACACTGCTTGATTGCTAAAGTTGAAGACACCTGGCTATGGCATAAAATATTTTGTCATGTTAATTTAGATAATCTGATAAAAGTCAGAAAGTATAAATGTGTTAAAGGTTTTCCTACTCTAGCTAAGCCTAAATATGTTATATGTGAAGAATTTTAGTTGGGAAATCTAACTACCTCTAGCTTCACAAGTAAGGTCTATTAATCTTAGAACATTCTTGACCTCTTTCAAACTGATTTGTGTGGACCGATGAGAAAAAAGAGATACTATGGAGATAAGTACTTTATTTTGTTTGTTGATGATTACTCAAGAATGATATATGTCATATTTTTAAAAGATAAATCTGTTGCATTCTACATGTTCAAGATGTATGAGGAAAGAATTGAAAAAGAAACATGTAAATCACTCAAGTGTATTAGATTTGATAGAGGAGGTGAGTTTACTTCACATGAGTTTACAAAATTCTTTGAAGAACATAGAATCGAGACACAAATGTTTGCACCAACAACACCTCAAAAAAATGGAATTATTGAGAGAAGGAACATATCCATAATAGATTGTGCAAGAACACTGATGATACAAAAGGAAGTGGCTCAAAAATTTTAGAGAGAAGTTGTAAATACTGTTGTTTATACTTTGAACAAGGCACAACTTAATAAATCTATAAGGAAAACACCTTATGGGCTATGGTATGGTCATACTCCCAGTGTCAATTAATTTAAAAAATTAGGAAGCAAATGTTACATAAAGAAGGATGATTAAAATGATAAGTTTGATTCTAAGAGTGATGAAGGAATATTTCTTGGCTATTCTACTAGAAGAAAAGCATATAAGTGTATGATCAAGCATACTAACAAGATGATTGAAAGTGAAAATGTTAGAATTGATGAATTTTATGAAAGGAATGAGGAAGATAGAAAGAAGGAACTAGAAGACCATGACAAGTTTATTTTTGTTCAACCGGTGGAGTCAGAAACAGTACCACAGGTGACTGAAGTGTTGAATGAAGCACAATTGATGAATAATGATGAAGGAAACCAAAGGACAAAATTGGTACTCCCAAGGTATATGAAACTCAATCATGCACAAGATCAAATTATTGGTGACAAAAATGCTGGAATAATGACAAGGAGAAATGTTAGAGAAAGCACTTGTCTGATATCTAAACATGAACCTAAAACTGTTAAAGATGCTTTGGACAATGATGATTGGGTTATGGCTATGAAAGAAGAATTATAAAAAATAGAAAATAATAAAATTTTGATTTTAGTACCCAGACCTATTAACAAGAATGTTATAGCTACTAAATGGATTTGCAGAAACAAGCTGAATGAGAAGGGAGAAGTGATAAGAAACAAGGAAAGACTAGTTTGCAAAGGGTATGCACAAGAAAAAGGACTGGACTATGGTGAAACTTTTGCACCTATTGTAAGACTTGAAGGGGTAAGGATATTATTAGCATATGCTTCTCATAAAGTATTTAAGGTATATCAAATGGATGTAAAATCTTATTTTTTGAATGGTGCGTTAGAAGAGGAAGTATACATTGAACAACCTAAAGGATTTTCAAAGGAGAAAGGTAAAGATATGGTATGTAAATTGCATAAACCTTTGTATGGATTGGAGTGAGCTCTAAGAGAATGCTATGAAAGGCTACATACATATCTTATTAAGATTGTTTTTACAAGAACTAGTGACAATAACAATGCATATTTGAAATCTGAAAGTGAAGACATAACATTGATTGCTGAAATCTTTTTGATGACATAATATTTGGTGCAAATGAGGCATTAAGAAGGTCATTTCTAGAGGAAATTAGAAAGGAATTTGAAATGTCTATGATAGGAAAAATCAAATTCTTTATTGGACTTAAAATACAACAGAAAAAGAAAGGTATATACATAAGTCAATAAAAATATGTGAAGGAGATTCTGAAAACCAGTGGGAACATCTATGGTCACAGGCTGTAAGTTATCTAAGGAGGATGAATCAAAAGAGGTAAATGAAGCTTTATATAGATCCATGATCGGTAAACTATAGAATGTTGTGTACAGTAGACCATATATTGCACATGTTGTTGGCATTGTTGCAAGATTTTCATCAAACCCAAAGGACTCACATTTGGTTGAAGTAAAAAGGACCTTTAGATATCTCAAAGGAACTGAAGATTATGGCTTATGATATGGTAAGGACAATTTTTTTCTTTTAATGTATTTACTAATGCAAATTGGGTAGGAAATGTTGATGACAGGAAGATCACAAGTGGTGGAGCATTCTTTCTTGGTGAAAAATTAGTCTTCTGGACTAGTGAGAAACAAAATTGTATTTCTCAATGTATTGTAGAGGAAGAGTATGTTTCTACTGCTCTTAATTGTCAACAAGGAGTATGGATAAAAGAGATTCTTGAAGGAATTCATGAGAAGGTCACAAAACCTATTGTTATCTATTATCATAACACTAGTGCAATAAATATTTCCAAGAATCTAGTGATGCACTCAAAGACAAAACACATTGCAATAAAATATCATTTTCTAAGAGAGAAATTACAAGAGAAGGAGGTAAGGCTTGATTATGTGTCTAATAAAGAACAAGTTGTTGATATATTCACCAAGACATTACCAAAAGATACCTTTGAATATCTTAGAGTTAGATTGGGGGTTATCCCCTATCTAAAGTTAATTAGAGGATGAGGCTGATTGCATTAGTTCATGTGTTTACCAAAATATCATATGTATGAATTGATGTAGTGGTGGACAACTCTTACAGTGGATAAGTCTTAAGTTGATGGTAAAATGAAGTAATGAGGAATGAACATGCAAGATTCAGTAAAGTGTACTCAGAGATGACTGGAAGATTTGACAACTTTCGCATTGTTGTCAAAGGGGGAGAATATGCATGCACTTCCCATAGGGGGAGATATGTATTTTATACATGGGAGAAAAGATGAAAGGTGGACTATATGAAGATGATGGAAGATTAGAGGCAAAGACAGAATCAGAAACATTATTTTTATAGAAGAAGCTATGAGAAGAAAACTGATGTTGATAAGAGTGTTTCCATCAATGCCAAAGGGGGAGATTGTTAGTGTAATTGATGTAGTGATGCTAAGTGATACATTGATGAAGATTGGTATAGATTTGATAATAGAAGAATCAATTATTTAGTTTTCATTGATTTCAACTCCTTGACTTAATGTTTTCAGTATATTACCTGATATTGTGTAAGTGAATCATGAGTTGCGATATGTTTAGATAATGTTGATATTCTTATGGAATGTTACATCATGTGTGTTGATGTTAAATTTTCCATTTCAATTTTTTATATGGATAATTAATTTGGTTATGTTTGAATGGACTCAAAATGGGTAATTGCTAAAACAATCAGTGATAGATAGCAAGTGATTTTATTATTTTTCAGATCAGTGAAGTATTTGATGGAGCGGTCATAGGATATCATTGTAAACAATGTAAAGATACTATATGTACGAGCTCAAATCATAATGTTAAACGATAATAATACTTTAATTGACTGGAAGTGGTGTTAGCAGAGTGAATAGGTAAACAAGAAAGAGTTCTTGAACAGGCTATGAAGATTTGTATATTGGTGATAGAATTATTTATGGATAAAGGATCAGTGATGATTTTCATAAAGTAGAAGGTTAGTTCCATGACTTTTGGGACTTACTTGATAGTACATCAATCAAGGTATACGTTTGAGAAGGCTTCTTTAGGAAGTTTCTTTTTGGTCCAAGGAGGTTTCTGAAATGGATCAACTACCTAGATAAAATTAATGAGCAAGCTGAGGCGGTCAAAGGAAAATGTTTTATGAGTGTCTAGATACATTGTATCTTACCTAAGATGATATGGATCATTCATATATCCTATCTAGGGTTTGTTGTAAGTAGGTGGACGTGATTTTATAAAGAAGAACAGTTAAAGAAACAAAAGAGAGAAGACAAATGATTGAGAATTGTAGGACTTTGAGATAGAGAAAGAAAAGGAATAAAGTACAATTGAGCTAAGGAAGAATCTATAGTATGGTGATGTACTTCAGAGTTTAAAAGGATCTGATCATGCAGAGGTACTACAGTTTTCACAGATCATTTTATCTATTGCTTTCTAATCATTGTAACAGTAAAATCCCCTCATGTGGTGGATCCTAACAGATATTTATTGTAAATCATCTAACAAGGTGGCTCATTATATTGTGTTTAAAGTCCTATAACAAGGATGATCCTAGTATGAAAAAGATCCTAACATGTGTTAGGCAAATCCCTTAACCGGGTATAATCTAACAATATTTTGTAAACCTTTAACATGGTAAGCTCCTAGCAGGGCGTATTCTAGAAGAGTACAAATTTTGTGGGTATCATCTCACGCTGTGGTCTTTTCCCAGTTGGGTTTCCATGTGATAAATAAGGTGTTTACATTGTGTGGTTGATTACTTATGGATGTATGGATTGAAATTTTACTTATGTTAGTTGTTGTTATATGTTTTGGTGCATAAAGTTTACAAAAGTTGAATTGGTGAATGTGTGTGGATTACTGATTCACCCCTCCCCTCTCAATAATCAAACTCGTATTAACAAAATGGTGAAAGGGAAAAAAGAAAATAAAGAAAAAAAAACCTTTGATATGATCTTTTGTTCTCAAACTAAGGGAGGAGCTAATGTTAGTTATGGTTCTTGACCCGCTTTTAGTTCATGGAGCAGGGCTTTTTGGTTTAGATCTATTGATTGATTTTTATTGTGTTGCTCTTTCTTTGGGAATGTGGTTTCCTTGGTTGTAATCAGTCTTGGACTGGGCTAGGATCTTTCCCAGTTTGATAAAAAAATTCAAAAACTTTTCACTAATAAAAACTATTAATGTAAGAAATAATTTATATTAATTTTAGAAAAATAAAATCATGTAATAAAATAACAATAATGACGATACTTATAAAAATATTTAAATAAAAAAATTATTAGATTAGTAATTCAATTATTAAATTTTCTCTAAAAAATTTAAGATTTTAGATAAAATTACTTTTAAAAAAATTTAGAAATGTAAATAAATATATTTGTGATCATAATAATGACAATTATAAAAATTATTATTAAAATTTATGATTTTTGATGAAACTAAATATAAAATCGTAATAAAATAATTTTAGAAAGGTAAAATATTATGTTGTGAAACTCATAAGTAATGATGATAGGATTAAATTATTAAAATTAAAAACACTTAATAATTAAAATTAAAATAATAATCACTTAAAAAAATTAAAGCCACACTAATATTCTTAAAATAATTAATATATTCCTATGTGTAGTGACTTGGAGATTGTAAAAAATAGAAAGTTTAAATTGTAGGTAATAGTTTTTTAGGAAAGTGTAGTTAACAAGACCAATGGAAAATAATAGACTACAATCATGAAGCATAAAATCCATGCATGCATTTATTCATTTTAAGGACTGAATATCTATTGTGTGTGTGTGTGTGTGTGTGTGTGTGTGTGTGTGTGTGTGTGTGTGTGTGTGTGTGTGTGTGTGTGTGTGTGTGTGTGTGAGGTAAGTAAAGAGGGGGATAGAAATAGAGAATATGAAGGGAGGGAGATGTATGCAAAAAGATAAAAGTGAGTTAGGGAGGGAGAGAGGTGAAATGGGAAAGGTGGGAAATGAAATAAAAAAATAACCTTTTATCTACCTTAGCATACATGCATTAAATGCACTTATCTATTGAGCTAACCTTTTCACCGATTGACCCAAAAGCTCAATATTGATGATCAAAAATACATTCCAGAAATCCTTAATGTATCTCAAAATGCTGATAGATCTTACCACACACCTTCAGGGGGTCCAAAAGATGGATTATAATATTCTTTCTCACCCTAGGCCACTTGAAGGCTTGGTTTGATGATGAATTCTCCACACCTGATGGAGATGTAGATTCCTCTGATCAAAAAGTATATTCCTTCTTCCAAATCTTGTTCATCTCATTCATGACTTCTTCTATATTCACAATTTTCTTTCCTTTCTAATTGCTTGACTAGTTTACCAATTGTTTCCTTAACCTACAATTCCCTCCTAGATGTCCAATAGATTATGACAATAAAAAAATGGCATACTGTTGATTTCTAGGGTCTAGTATTACCTCTTCCAATCCTCATTTTTCAATTCAAAGCCAAGTGTCCATAGTTACCACAAATTTCAAGCATGTGACATTCATTTGCCTCTCTTTGTGGTAAGGTCTTACTCAGTCCACTATTAGCCCTGGGTTGTTTACTCTTAACCTACACTCATTATCTTTGTGACCATATTTGTTGCAGTTCTAATAGTAAGCATCAAATCTACTAGATCTACTACTAGATCTAGATGTACAATCATAAGCAACATGATCATACTTATTGCAGTTGTAGCAATATCCATAAAAATCACTAGATCTATTATCAGACCTACTTCTACATACATTTGTAGTATGACCTACCTTGTGACATTTAAAACATACAGGTTTGTAGGATTTCCTACTAGAAGTTCTTTGTGTTACCTTCAGTGGAGTCTTTCCTTCTTGTTTGATTTCCTTTGTTCCAAAATATTCTCCAACTTCAAAATTAATCTTACCGGTGTATCCAATACGTGTGATCTCTTTGCTACTTCTTTGATTCCTCATCTATTCATCCAGTTTTGTAGTACTCTTATTGAATTTCTTCAGCGAATCATTAGCATTCTTCAACTCTCCTTTTAGTTTCTCATTCTCATTTCTCAAATCTTCATTCAGTCTTCTAGAGATTCTTGATACTCTTCATTTGTATCATGTAAATTTTCATCAAATGTAGCAACCTCTTGTTCAAATTTGAAAATCTCATCCACTTTAGCCTTTAGGACATCTTCTACAACTTTCCTTGCATCTTCTACAAATCTCTTTGCTTCCAATTCTTCACTCATTCTAATTGATTGGGCTTCAATCTCTCTCTTGATATTTCTCTTATCCTTTTTCAATTTTGCAATCTCCATGGTCATGGCTTCTAGGGCTACTTCAGATTCATTAGATCCACTTTTCTTAGACAATTTCTCAATGTAATCTTCACTCTCACAAAGTTGTTCAGCAATTTCTTATCTTTTAGCTCTTGACTGGTTCAATTGATTCTCCAATTCCTCAATGACTATTTCAGCTTCTTTGAGTTGCCGTGTGTGCTTTAACAAACCCTCCTTGTTTTCCTTAAGGATCCTACCCAAGTTGTTAGGATTCTTCAAGGGAAATTGGCTCTAATACCTATTGCTAGTCTTCAAAGGCACTGAGAGGGGGTGAATTAGTGCACCCAGAAATCTAAAACACATCTTAAATGTTTTCCACAAGATCCAACATGCAAAAGTAAATATCACATAGAAAACTAGCACATAAAACTTTCACACAATGTAGAATCAAGACACAAGATGTTTCCCATAGAAACCCTTGTTAGAGGGAGAAAATCACATGTGGAATGATATCCACAATTTTCACTAGTGCACCAAAGAAATTTTCCCTGTTAGGAGTAGTTACAAACACCATGTTAGGGGTATACCCAATTAAGAGTATTTAATCCTGGTTAGATGCTAATACAATTCATGTTAAAGAATACTCTATTAAAAGACATTTCAAACTCCTAAGAGTTGTTAGGAATAACAGTCTACAAGACAACTAAGAGGGGGGGGGTGAATCAGTTGTAGTATAGATTATTAAACTTTATAAATCATATCTACGAATGTAAATGATAACAGAGTAAATTCCAACACCATAACACAATATTTTTTGTCGAGGAAACCTTGTTAAAGGTAAAACCCTGGTGGGAATTAACACCCACAAATAATGTACTAAGAGTATAGTATCCCTGTTAAAAGATATTAGCCGTGTTAGGAGTTTGTTTACAACATTATAGTACATAGTCCCTATTAAGAGACAGACCCTGTTATGAGTCAAATAAAATAGTAGGATCACTACCAAGGCACACTACCCAAAGAAGGTGTTGATGAGAATTTGGTGACTGGGTCTGCCAGTAGTCATAAGTTGTCACTAGGTACTAGGGTACCGGCCAACTCCGCCTATAAAGGTTATCCAGGGAAGTGAGATTCCCCGGGCCTCCAAGCACTTGAATGTCAGGTCTTGATGGTGCGGGGCTCAGTTGGGAGAGGTGACTATTTTTGAGGGGGATAGCTGGTTACTTCAACTCGTTCTATCCGGGCATTCAGATAGGGGAGGTTTCTCCAAGCATTCTACATTTAGCAAATAAACTGAAAAGAGATCCTAAAGAGTTAGAAATGTTTGATCTACCTATAGTCATGTTAAACATCTAATACATCAATAATGCTCTGATATACTATACTAAATAACAAAGAAATACACAACCATCAGTTCATATTTTATCAGTACCAAGGGAAAGGAGGTCATTAATCTACTTTAGATATCAAAGTACAAGACATGAAGAACATTGAACATAAAATACCATTAACTCAGAAGACAAGATGCCAACAACATCATTGCAAGAACCCTTCCTTCCTCATTAACATTCCTTCCAGCAAGCACTAGTGCATGGTACAATGGTGGCTCCAAGGGAGCATCTAACTACTTCAAAGCTTAAAGACTAAGGAGCATTGAGCTCTACAACATGAGAAATGAGAAACTGCTTTTTCTATTACTATGGACTACAAAATCATCAATTTTTCCGACCCTTGGAATGGGGCTGGAATTACTATTTATACACATTTACATTTAACCCTAACCCTAACCCTATTTTACATCTTGCAATAAAATATATTATCCGGTGGCTGGTACTACCTACACCACTTTACAAAAGACCTCGAGACAGAGAAGGTCTGACATGTCAGAAGAATAAGACAAGAAGGTGGAGTGGAAGAATCAGCCTCGAGAAGAGAGCCAGGAAGGAGGAGGAGGAAATCTGGTTCCCTGGGGATTGAGGCTACATGCCTCATAAATGAGAAAAATGGCACCATGTCTCCAATGTGCCAGGTGTACTCTTGAAATGGCACCTCGAGAAGACCATCTGTTAGAAAGCTCTTTGCCGATCCAACGTGCCTTGATGTAGCCAACTACCTTCTGATAATATTTATTAACTATTTTGAAAGTGACTGGTCAGCCTCAGAGATTGGAACACAGGTCACTCGAAAGAATACAAAATATAGGATCTAGGACTCTGGGATCTAGGAACTTACGTTCTGAAAGAATAAAGAATAAAAAAATAATTAGTTTTCCCCATCCCCCGAAGAAACTTTATTGTTTCTTGGTGTCATTAAAGGTCTGGAGGAGGTGGGAGATTCCATCCTCATCAATATATTTGAGGCTGAATCGCCGTTACTTGGCCACCTTGATCTGTTCCCCTAGTTCTGGAACATTCTTCTTGAATTCATCAGCCATTTTTGCTGCATCATGACCACTGAGGATCATGCGAGTTATTCTCTCCATTTGAGATCCATCTACTCCCTCTAGGGATTGATATCTTGATTCCATTATCTCATCAAACTTCCCCAAAAAATATTCCTCCGGTGTGCATGTGGCAGTGCTAAACGGATGAGCTCTAGAGACCTTCATGACAAAAGCCTTATATAAATTTGAAGAATATTGAACTGTATTAACTTTATCGTGTAGAGTCCCCACCAGTTTCTTGAGTACCTCCAATGTGAGGTCAAGTCTAGAGTGTTGGGTCCTCACGAAATTGAATGACTCTTCCCCCAGAATTCCAAACTTAGAGACCATTTCCTCCCCAAGGTCGAGGAGTTCCTCAAATTCTACCTTCCACACTTCATAATTTTCTATGTCACCCTCCCATATGTTGATAATAGTTTCTACCTGATGTAGAACGTGGCAATCCGCATACAAGTCTGGGAGGGTGGATACAAGGAAGTGCCAAGTGTTTCCCAACTGTAGAGTGACCCACTCATCAACCGCTTGGGCCTTCTTTTCCATTGCTCAAAGGGAGTCTATGTCACTCTGCGACAGTGGCGCATCAGATGTGGAGGCCTCCAGAGGAAAAACATTGATAGGCCAAGCCAGCTCAGTTAGCAACCCCATGAGGTTTGTATTTTTCTCCTTTTCAACCTTGAGCCTTTGGGCCTCTTTTTCATAATGGGCCTCTACTACCTTAGCCACTTCTTTTAATAGTTCTACCTCATCCTATTTTCCCCTCTTCCCCAGTGATATTTCTGTGATATTATAATCCCCGGCCTCAACCATTGCTTTGTCAGCATCTGGGGAAGGTGTTGCTACCACTGCAAATATTTCTCCACTAGGCCCAGTTCAAAGAGTATGAACTGTTCGGGCTTTCTTGGCATTCGGTAAGTTCTAGGCCTAAGCCATCATCTTGGCTAGGGAGAGATGGGCTCTGAGATGGCGGCAGGGGTGGCTTATTTTCCAAAGCTTGTTCCTATGGTTCTTCCCTGATGTCTTGCTGCTGTTCTTCTTCAGTGGTGTGAGTCTCGCCCAACTCCTCCCCTGTATCTTTTGGTTCTTCAATATTTCCCCTGGTGACATCTTGTTTCTTCTGCCCTATCATCTGTATCTTTGGCTATGTATGGGCCTTCATCGGCCACCCCATGGGTTTCTTCCTCTTCATGTTGTTGTTCCTTCTCAGCCTCTATCTCTGGGGTGTCCTCTTCCATAGGCACATCCTCTGGTAATGGGGGAGGTAATGGGTAGAGGTTTAAAGTTTGGGCCGCAGTGATTACCTGCCCAAATGTCATTCCTAGAAGTGGCACTTGGAACACGGCGGCGAGGGTTACAGTTGCTCCCCTAGGTCCAGTTTCCCTAGCTGGTGCTAATTATTTGCTTTGCTGTTGTTGGTCCACTCCCATATCTTGTTCCTTTGGGAATTCAGAGGCAATCTTTTGTTCTGTCTCTTTTTCTTCTTCTACCTGCTCCTCCTACTCATGCACAGGTTCCTATTCTAGAGCTTCTTCTTGTTCTGGGATTTTGGCCTCTGGCTGCTCAATATCCCCCTGTAAATTTTTGAACTTGTCAGCTGCAAAAACATCATCAAACTCATCTTGCTGAGGAGGATTGGCCGGGACATGAGCGGGCTCTAGTTCCTTCTCCAGCTCCAGGGAGTCAGAAGAAAGGATTTTGACTTGTGGGATCCGAGGCATCCCTAGCTCCAGCTCTACCTTAGGCTTCGGGTTAAACCTTTTCTTTCTTCTAGTAACCAAATGTGGCCCCGCATCCCTTAGCACTTTCTCTTCTCCCGGATCTACCCCTGTTGCCTTAACCATTAAGGCCACCAGTGAAGGGAAGGAGGGGGGACAAACTGGTTCGGTCATGAGCACTGGAGTAGCCAGCCATGTGATTAAATTCTCCTTCATCTGTTGGGAGGCTGCTACTAATTTTTTTATTTTCTTTTTAATGGGGATCTCATGTGGAGCTAGGGTTTCCATTATTCCTTTTCCCTTGTCCCCTCCTTGTGAAGAGGTCTCGGCCCCCGGGGTTAACGTGGGCACCGACTGAATAGCTTTATGGACACTCCCAGGGCACACCCTCTTAAAGTAATTGTGGCTACATTCGACCATGCTGTGGGTGAACTCTTCAATGGTGGGCCCCTCCTTGGAATTCTAGTCCACTGGTGGGAGGTCCAACTTGTCAATCCCCTTTGCCTTGTACTGGGGGTCTATTATAAATCTGGAGTCTGAGAAGTCACTTGAAAACCTCCACATCTTTAACCTTTCCATCATTCCCATGGTCATTCAGACATAGTGCCAGCCTCGGACCTCAACGTCATCCTCACAGTCTTCCCAAAAGTCTTCCATATGGTATTGGTGGGGCTTCGAGGACCGGGGAAGTGCTAGTGTGATTTTTCCATGTGGATCAAAATGCTTCCGTGCCAAGTAGAATTTTGCCAAGTTGTAGCTCTTAAGCTCATTATCCGCTTCCTTGGCCATGGCTAGGCTACATGAATAATTCCCACAAGTAATTGGGAACGGGATGTTTGTTACCTTCTTTAGGCCAAAATATGCATGCAACTCTAGGATCTACCTGCAATACTCCAGGAGGATTATCTTGTCCCCATAATTTTTGGGCAACAAGTAGGGTTTCCCAGAGAAGCTGGTCACCCTTATGTATGTATGCTCTTGAAATTGTATGTAATAATGTTCGTAGCTCCAGACTAGATTCATCACCTCTGTAGATAGGCAGTATCCTGCATCCCGAGTGGGTGTGAGTAGGTTGTAATACAAGAAGGTGTCGTTAACTCTACAAAAATTGGGGAAGCTGGCCTCCCATTGAATTTACAGGAAATAGTCCTAGGGAGCCTTCTGACCGGGAGATATCCCAATCATGCCTGATGTAAACAATCCACTGGTGGTGGGATTTTGTTGCGCCAGGGCCCAGAGGACATAGGAAGTCATATAGAACTTTCACTTTTAGATCACCTAGATGAATTGGGAATCCACGTGGTTGGCAATGATGGTGGCCCAATCAAAATATTATCCCTTGGTGGAGATGCCAAGTAGAAAATAGTACATCCATCTGGAGAAATCCTAGGAATGGGGTTGGGCGAAGAACCGGCATAATTCTATCATCCCCATTTGGATGCTTTCTTTGAATTTGGTCTGAGGGATCTCCAGCATCATTCTCTTCGGATCCCTCTTCAGAGTCTTAAGCCAATGGTTATTCATATATATGCGGGCTGCCTCCTCCAGCTGCTTAAACTACGTCAAGGCATCTGCTCTGGTAAATACAACTGGTTTTTTGAACTGAGGGATCCCCAAGCCCATCTGGAAGGTGGCGGCATCAAGAGACAACATAGGAGTAGGATACCTAGTGGGCTCCAGGGTTATGAGCATAATAGCCCAGACAGAAGAGTTGTAATCTGCTGCCAGTGTGAGGATCAACTCTGGACACTGCACTAAGCATAGAAAATAGACGGCCTTGAGGATTCCAAAATCCCCAATGTTGATCGCTAGTGGATCCCCAGACTATCGTTGAATGTACATTACTTTTACCAAGGCCTGCATTTTGGCCCACATCTGGATGCTTGTGTCAGTGATCGCTTGAACTTTGGAATCAATCTTTGATCCCACTATGGTATTGTATTTAATGTATTTCATGGTGAGAGGTAATTTCTCTAAGGCCCTCTCCAACTTAGATCTTACGGCGGCCCTGGTGACTGCCATGGAAGGAAGTTTTGGACTTCCAAATGGTGAAGATGCAGAAGCCTTAGACATGATGAAAGTGTGTTTCTTCTAAAATTGGCAAGGCAAGGCAACTGTCAAAATGTATAGATAAACAAAAATCTAGGATTTGGAGATCTTACCACAGTGGCGCATGTTTTCCCTAAAAAGTTAGTTTAGTTCAAAAATCCCAGAAAGTATATACATTTTTCAAACTTGGAAATTTAACCAATATCTGAGCCCGGGGATCTCATCACCCTTAGCAAAAGAAAAATGTAAGTTGGGTAGGGGTAGAAGACCTAGGGTCTGGAAAACTAACCGTTGCAATGTGCATGAAAAGTGTACTTGTCAGATCCACATGGATGTCAAGTGGCTACATAATAAATGAGAGTTATGTCGATGGCGGCGGAGCCAACTATTCAAACACGTGAAAAGTGGAGGCCACTTGGATATTTTTGAATGTATACATGGGACGTAAATGGGAGTCATTAAGGCAGCTTTATGAGGATAGAGAAAAATTGCCTGGTTGAAACTGGCCAAGAGCCGAGTTTCAACCAGGTGGTATCCTACATGGAGTGAGCTCATGAGTTTGGTAAATGGAAACCAGAGGAGGCATGACAAGCTTGTTAAAAAAATCAGACAGATATACATGAAGAATATAGAATATACAACATATATACATTAGAGCTAAAAGGTATACATAGGCAAAATGAAAGGATATACATTAAAATACACCAAATATAGAGCAAAGCCGAAGTGAAATGACTACAACAAATAGCAAAGCACAGATATGTACAAAAACTATAGAACTTACAACTTATGCTACACCTACACAGAGGGTGGACAACCCTCTGGCAAAGCCGACCCACCAATGGGTGGCAAAACTAGACAACCAAAAACAAAAAAAAACAAAAATGGAAACCAAAACCAACGCAGGTAAATGAAAATGAAACAAAAGACAAACAAAAGCAGAAATAGGAAAACCCACCTGGAAAACCAGAGAAAGAGGAAGGAAGTCAAGGAGTTGAACACTCTACAAGGACCTTTGCAACACAATATCACTTTATCAACACTAGAAACCACCTGCAATAGCTCAGAATGGTTCAGGATAGCTCACACTAAACTATGCTCAAATTGCTGTGATAATCGCTCTGAAATCACTGTGATTGCCTAAGTATTTTGATCGCGGTAAATGTGAAAATGACAGGTGATTTCAATTTATACCCAAGGTAAAATAAATTTATCTTCCTTCCATAAAATCTAGAACAAGCAGATCTCTGGACTCCAGGCCCAGGGATTTTGTGCAACCATACCCTCTCGCAAAAAGAAGACATCTTGGCAAGGAATCCTAGAATGTGGAATCCAGATCTTGGAGAAAGAATGACCAACTCTGAGACCAGGTCCTAGAGACACAACAAGACAACACAAAATAAAACAAAACCCCACGGGGAAGGAAACCTCGGAGAAAGAAAAATAAGGAAGCAAAGGAAAAATACACGGCAAGAGACAAAAGCAGAAAACAAAAAGGGGGACCCAACATTTTTCCCAGAAAATGTAGGGATGGGGATGTAGGGCATAACAAAAGGTTAAAGCCACCCTCAAGGATTTACAATCCGAATCAATTGTATAAATCAAATACACAATCTAGTGAACTATCTGATAGCAACAATCTTTGCTTGGTTAGTTCCAATGAAGTATCAACTCTGCTCTGTAAAAAGCTTCACAACTTCCACACATCTCTATCCTTTATTCTCTACCACACCTTCTCTAGAAGAAAAGATCACTCATATATACCTTCTTACAATAACTCATTAGGTCGGCCAATTAAGCTTTCCTAAAACATAAATAATTAATTAGGTCAGCCAACTAAAGCTTTCTATTACTCAAATAATTATTTGATCCTTACTAAGATACACACGGTAACTATATCAAGTAAACATCAACTATAATCCATTACATATACTTCTAGATCTACAATCCACGCTCACAGTTAATTTTTTAAATGCTACATGTCTGAAGTCGGTTAGGAACTAGGTCTTCTCAAGAATATATGCCACAACTGAACTCAACCCATTACTCCAATATATGATAGATGTCCACTAGTAAGCTTGTATCATCTAAAATATCTTCACCAGAAAGATATACTCGAAAAATTGAGACCTGCTCTATCCAAAATCATAGTTACAGTCCAGAAAACCAGTCTTCACCAAATCAACTTTAACATCCACAGTATGCAACATAAAGCCAAGAAACCTTAGGAATAAGGTGAACACACATCCTTCTACATAAATCCAACTTTGATTGTTCTGAATCATCCGTATAGTGTTCGTACACTCCTTCCATTCAAGTAGCTAGTTTGTCTTCTCCACAGAGATATATGTTGACATCAGTGACAAAACATGAATATCAACAGCATGATCAGTAACCAAAACTGATATCATTTAACAATCTCCCCCTTTGGCATTGATGGAAACATATGGTAAAATCCATATGCATCAACCCAAAAGTACTTTCTCTCAATACAATCTTCTCAATATCCTCAACACAAATCTCCCCAAAATAGTAGGAATTTTCACATAGATTCCTTCCTTCTTTGGAAGCACTGGAAAAGGGTGCCATAACTCATTTGTGGTCTTATGTAAGGTGTACCTTTTCAAATTGTCATGTCCAATTAGCTAGGTGCAAGATCACCAAAATGTACTCCATAGTATTCTCCTACGATCACTCCCCCTAAGGAGTAGATCCATATATCAAGTATAGATAGTGATATAGCTCTAAAAATCACTCGACTGATGCATATCTACATCAATTAAATATCACTGGGAGGTGCCACCACCCAAAGTATTCCTCTGAGATATTCAAAAGTATCTTTTGGCAAAGGTTTAGTTAATATATCTGCTATCTATTACTTTGTGCTAATATACTCCAGTTTAATCTCTTTATCTGCTACCTTCTCCCTCAAGAAATGATACTTAATAGAAATATGTATAGTTTTTGAATGCATCACAAGATTCTTTGACATATTCACTATGCTGGTGTTATCACAATGGATAATCACTGGTTCTTTGAAAATTATTCCAATGTCCTTCAGCATTTGTTTCATCCAAACGACTTGTGTACAGTTTATTGTAGCAACAACATACTCTGACTCAACAGTAGATTGAGCAATATAGTTTTGCTTCTTTCTCAACCACGAAACTAGCCTTTTCCCAAGGAAAAATGCACCACCACTTGTACTCTTCATTTCATCTACATTACCTTCCCAATCAACATCAATAAAATCCTATAATGTGAAATAATCAGATTTTCCATACCATAATCGATATTCTATTGTTCCTTTCAGATATCTGAAAATTCTTTTTACAGAAGCAAAGTGTGTCTCTTTAGGAATTGCCTGATATCTATCCATAATTCCAACTGCATTGGTAATATCTGGTATGGTGTGTGTTGGATATTTTATACCTCTAATCATTGATCTGTACTTAGTCTAAACAACACTTTGAGTATCATCACTATCAGTCAGTTTGTTTCCTATCACCATAGGTGTTCCAATAGGTTTGCAATCTTCCATTCCAAATTTATTCAACATTTCCTTAAGACACTTGGTCTGACAAATAAAAATTCCATTCTTACTCTAATTAATTTGCAAACCAAGAGGAAAATTCATCTCACCAATCATTGACATTTCAAACTCATTCTCCATTTCTTTAGCAAAATTCTTACTCATTTTATCATTGCCTCCAAAAATGATATCATCAACAAAGACTTCTATAATTAAGATTCCATCTTCATCAGTTCTCAAATACAAATTTCTATTTGCATTACCCTTTCTAGAACCAAGACAAAGTAGATATTTGTCCACTCTTGCATACCATGCCCTTGGAACTTGTTTCAGTCCATACAGTGCCTTCTTCAATCTGCAAACCATGTTTTCATCATCTGTCAAAGGAAAACCATCAGGTTTCTCAATGTACTGTTATTCTTCTAGATCACCATTTAGGAATGATGACTTCACATCCATCTAACACACTTTAAAGTCTTTATGTGCAGCATAAGCAAGGAATAGTCTTACAGCTTCCAATCTAGCAATAGGAGGAAATGTTTCTTCATAGTCTATACCTTCTTGTTGTGAGTAGCCTTTACAAACCAGTCTAACCTTGTTTCTTACCACTATGCCTTCTTCATCCATCTTGTTTCTGAAAACCCATTTAGTGCTAATCACATTTTTTTTATTAGGTCATGGAACCAATTCTGAAGTATTGGTTTTCTTTATTTTTTCTAGTTCTTCTTCCATGACTTTAGTCCAAGATCCATCTCTACATGCTTCATCAGTAGTCTTTGGCTCAACTTGAGAAATCAAACAAATTTCATCTCTAGCTTTAGATCTAGTCATCATCCTTCTATTTGCATCACCAATAATTTGATCTTTAGGATGGTTCTTCTTGACATACCTTGGTGTTTTTAATACCTCAGTAGCTTCAGGCAGTTATTCTTCTTCAATCTTATTCTCAATCATCAAAGGTCCTTTAGGTTCAACAAAAACCTCCTTTGTTTCTGTTATCTAACCACAATCATATATCATTTCCTAAATTTGAAAATTTTCATCTATCCTCACATTGGCGCTTTCAATCAATTTTCTCAATCTCAAATTGAAATATTTATATTCTTTACTGTTAGTGAAATAACCAAGAAATATTCCTTCATCACTTCTAGCATCAAACTTTCCTATCTCATCATCTCTTTTGATATAAAATTTACTTCAAAATATTCTGAAATATTTCATAGTAGATGTATGATCAAACCATAATTCATAAGGAGTTTTACTTGTACCTTCTGTGATGTGAATTATGTTCAATGTGTACATAGAAGTGCCAACTTCTTCTCTCTAGTGAACATGTGACACATTTCCTTCCAGCAACATAGTCCTTGCAACATCTAATATGGTTTTATTTCTTCGCTCTATTATCATATTCTATTGTGGAGTTCTAGGGGCTAGAGTTTGTCAATGTATTCCATTTTCTTCACAGTATGTATTAAATAGATCTGATGTAAACTCTCCTCCTCTATCTGATCTCAAACACTTCATCTTTAAACCAGATTCATTCTCAACTTTTTCCTTGAATAACTTGAACTTGTCAAATGCTTCAGATTTCTCTCTCAAATATGTAACCCACATCATTCTTGAAAATTCATCAATAAAAAGTATAATATATCTTTCATCATAGTATGATCTTGTTCTTGTAGGACCACACAGATCTGTATGCACCAGATCCAACTTCCCTTTTTCTGAATAAGCTTTTCTCTTGAAAGTGCTCCTAGTCTATTTCCCCATAACGCATTCTCTACACATAGTGTTAGATGGCTTTACAATTCTAGGTAGATCTCTTAGTACTTTTGTCATACTTGCCTTCACAATGTTATCAGGATTAACATGAAAAAATATTTTGTGCCATAACCAACTGTCATCAACCTTCATAATAAAACAAGAAGCTTCAGATGTGTTTAATTCAAATACATTACCTCTAGATTTAGTACCAAATGCTATCAAGTCTCCTATTTTAGTCTTGATAGAACATTTCCCATTAATGAAGTTCAGTTGATAACCCTTGTCCAGTAGTTGTCCAACACTCAACAAATTATGCTTAAGTCCATCAACAAGTAATACATTGTCCGTGTTAGTCTTTCCATCCAAAGAAATAGATCCAACTCCAAAAATAAGTTTAGAAGTATTGTCACCAAATATAACAACACCACCATCATGTCTTTTCAAACTCACAAACTTGTTTTTATATCCAGTCATATGATGTGAAGAACCACTATTTATGACACATTTAGATTTCTTTTCAACTCGGGATATTAAGTATGGTCTGAGCCAGAGCCGTTGGAACTTGGTGTGCTTGCCTTTCTTTTCCCGGGCCTTGTCCCATAACAAGACCAAGTCTAAAATCTAAACGGCCTTGTATTGGGCCCTTTGGTCAAACCATTGTTTTACTACTGCTTCATGACATGCAAAATGTTCAAGGGCTGCGTCTCACTGTTCTTCCATCTACACCAGATTTAGGAGCCGAACCTCCACAATGTTGTCCCGGTTACTAAATTCCTGCATAAATAGAAAAACTGGGATCTGTAGTTTGATTGGGAATACTGGATTCTAGCCATAAACTAGATAGAATGGGGACATTCCCAAGGTGGATTTAATTTATATGTGATTCACCCAGAGGGTGAATCTCAGCTTTTGGTGTCAATCCCTGGGATTCTACTCTAGCAGGTGTTTGATCACTTCAAGTAGAATTTTGTTTGTCAATTCAGCAACAGCATTCCCCTCGGGGTAATAATTGCTGGAAAAATTCAAAGTGATCTTCTGATTATAGGTCCATTTAAGTAGTTGTGCTGAAGAAAATGCTGGACCATTGTCACACACTATGGCGAAAGGCATTCTGAATCTTGTGACGATGTTTTCTTCCAAGAATTTAATAACCACATCCGCTGTGTTACTTTTGCAAGGTATGGCTTTAGATCACCGGGTGCAGTAATCGATAGCAATTAGGATGTACCAGTGGTTGATAGATGA
The DNA here is from genome assembly GCA_018584345.1 of Thuja plicata. Lineage (NCBI taxonomy): Eukaryota > Viridiplantae > Streptophyta > Pinopsida > Cupressales > Cupressaceae > Thuja > Thuja plicata. The sequence goes on from MU226172.1 coordinate 1,737,361, forward strand.
GTTGGGGTTGATTTCCTTGATGAAGTCAAATGCCCATTGGGTGAAAGGTCTAGCCTCGAAGACTGGTTGTAAAGGCATAGCCAGGTTACACTCATGATGCACCGTGGTTTGGCAAGTGTGGCACCTTCGAACATGAGTATAAACATCTTTGAATATGCAGGGCCAATAATATCTATCCCAGAGGATCTAATGGGTGGTGGCATCGGCTAACTACCCATGAAATTTTTCAATTACGTTCGTAGCTTGGTCTCTATCAATGCACTGAAGGTACACTCCCTTGTAATTTCTGCGGTAAAGTGCAGAGTTTTTAATCATGAAGTGGGTGCTTTTCATCTGCAAGGCACGATACTTTTTGGGAGATAACCCTTCTGGAAACTTTTTGTTTAGCAGTAAGTAAACCAGATCAGTGTACCAAGGGTCTCAAGTGATAGACTCCACAGTGTACGTTTGGTATTCTATGCAGGGAGTCTCTTCCGCCATTGCTTGGCTTAGTCCTAGGCCTTGGACTATCTTCATGGGCTGCATTTCTAAGTCATATTCTTGGAGGATGGCCATCCATTTCCCCTATCTCTCACCTAACTCACTCTACATCAGCAAGGATTTCACAGCCTGGTCCAGAATGATAGCATGCACCTTGCTCCGAAGAATATAATGCCATAATTTCTTCACGGTGCGAACAAGAGCAAAGGCATGTTTCTCCAATGATGAATACCAGACTTCAATGTGATTAAAGGGGGAACTCATGAAAGCTATGGGTCTTTCCTCTCCCTCGACCTTTTGGGTCAACACTACCATGGTAGAATGCGACGAAGCAAAAGAGTAAATGTAAAATAGAAGGGAGTAGTCCGGACTAGCCAGGATAGGTGCCTCCATTATCGTTTGTTTGATCTGGGTGAATGCTCACTTTGCCTCCATTATTTTTTTGAGTGGCTTGACTATCTCGGCGAATCCAGTGATGAACCGTTGGACAAAGTTGATCTTTCCAAAGAAGGATCACATTTATTTCTTTCTGCCAGGCATTTGTAGGTTTAGTAGCACTTCAACTCTCTCAAGGTCAATGGTTATACCCTTCTCCGAGATAGTATGCCCAAGCAACTTCCCTTCGATGACCCTGACTATGCACTTCTTGGGGTTGAGGGATATTTTGTACCAGCAACATCTCTCACAAATTTGGGCGAGGTGGGCAGAATGGTCACGCCTGTCCCAAGAAAAGATGGTCAAATCATCCATGTAGATGATTATGCACTGGTTTACAAGGCCTTCAAACGCAATGTCCATAGCCTTCTAAAATGTGGCCCCTGCGTTGATCAAGCCAAAGGGCATTCTCCGGCATGCGAATGTTCCCCACTTGGTGGTGAACACTATTTTTCTCTATCCTCGTACTTGACCATCACTTGGTTGTATCCAGAGTATCCCTCTAAGAAAGACATCATCTGGGATCCGTTCACTATCTGTAATACCTCATCCAATGAGGGGAGAGGGTGATTATCATTCTTGGAGGCTCTGTTCAGGTTCTGAAAATCCACGCAAAGGCAAATTTCCCCGCTCTTCTTTCTAACAGGGACCAAATTGGCAACCCACGTAGTCTGCCAGACTGGAAAGATTATCTAGGCTGACAATAGTTTCTCCACCTCCTGACAAATCAGAGGCTCGATCAATGGGTTGACCAGTCATTGCTTTTGCCGAAAAGGCTTAGCATCAGGTTTCAGGGGAATGGTATGAGTCATAATGGATGTGTCATATGTTTTCAAATCCTCATATCCCCATGCAATCATGTCTATGTATTCTCAGAGGACCATGAGAATCTTCTCCCTCTCCTCGGGGGAGTAGGAGGTGCCAATGTGTATCATCTTTTCTTCATCGGGTTGGCCGATGTTTACTTTCTTGAATTTTCCTCCCTCAGAGGAGGATGATATCTTTTCCTAGGCCCAAGGGTCCGATTCAAAGATTCGTTCAAGTGTGACCATCCCCTTTGGGATGGTGTTGTACACACAAAATAGTGCACTTCTATGAATCCTTACATGCAAGGAAACTCAAGAATGAGCCCTCACAAATCGATCCATAGCTCTCTATGCATGGAGTTGCAAGATTTGTAAAAATTGCTCTC
>MU226172.1:1747772-1758996 GCA_018584345.1 Thuja plicata
ATGGACCATTGAGATTAAGAGGCAAAAATCTTAATCAAGGGTGGAGAAAAAAAGAAGCTTGATCCTTGTGCACAAATATCCTCCAATAGGAAAATAAGAGTTGACTTTTGTGTCTTTTTCCTTTTTTTATAAAATAAAAATAATGCTTTATTTGTGCAACATAGGATAAGAAGAAAAGTGGGGATTTTTTATTTAGATAAAAGAGGAGGAAATTCCTTTTATTTAAATAAAGGCTTAGGATAAATTGATTTTATTATTTAATTAAAAGAGATTTTTAATTAATTAAAAGAGAGAATGTTCTCTTAATTAAATAATATTTTTATTTTTATTTTTTCTCTTTTAAATTAAATAAGGCTTAAACCTTAGGAAATATTGAATTGATTATGATTTGATCAAGGAAATTGATATAATTGATATTGTTGATATTTGAAAATATTGATTCAGGGATTTGATAAATTGATAAAATAATAAAATAGGGCCCAAAGTCTAGGCGACCATTTTAGGGTGCATACAGGTGTTAGTGGGTAGGTCCATGATCCCATCATCTTCATCACCCTGCCAAGTATCATCATGGTCTCTTTCCTCCACTATTTGGTCTTCGAAGACTCCAAAATTGGCCATGAAGGCCAAGATATGTTGATTGTCCTCAAAAACCTAAAAGTGGGTGACATTATCAAGGATGGATGGGGTGGGGATCATTTCAACTGAGAATATCTGAAGTCGTGAGCTGACCATGGGCTCTAGTGTGCTGGGGAAAATGGCAAGGGCATCTGGGACATAATTTCATCACTAGGGAATAAGATCGATGCCAAAGGCATCAAAATCTTCAATAAGACTCCAAGCCCAATTGTAGTATGTGGCCAACCTCTTATTGTGACATGTGTATTGAATCCGGACTTGTTTGATGATCAACTATGAATCACCTAGAGCCCAGAGGTGAGTGATTCCTTTCCTTAATGAAAATAGGAGTCCAAGGACCAAAGCCTCGTACTCTGTCACATTATTTGTGTAGTTGAATTGCAACCTATAGGATGCAAGAAAGGATTTTCCTCATGGGTTGATAAATTCTACTCCGGCCCCACAGCCTTGTTTGGACCGGGACCCATCTAACTTAAGGGTCCAAAAGTCATCATTTGTGGTCTATAGCTGGGGAGGTGGAGCAGGTTTTGGATTAATTCTAGGGGACTTGGGAGGAGCTTCTTCCAAAACTATTGGCACTTGGGCAAGGTTTGCCTCTAAAGGGGTTTGGAATTTAGATTCCTAGGGAAATTGCACTGAAGAAGTGCTTCCAGTAGGAATACTGGGTTCCAGGGAATCAACTATATGTTCTTTATTATAGAGGGCATAGATGTGCCTGGTAGTGATGGAAAGGCAAGGCTCACACTCCAACTCTGAATGTTTCTGATAGTGTACTCGGCACCAATTTCTAGACAAGAGTGTAGCAGGGGTCACTAAGTCACCTTGGGAATTGATCTCAACCTTTAATTTTTCTTATAGGTCCTGGGTCCTCTGCAGAACTATGGGATCCTCCCCAGGGGTGAAATCAAACGTTAAGATTTCAAAGGGTCGGTACACCCCAGGGGAAGTATCAAAGAAGAAGACCTCATTGACCCTCCTGACTTTGGTAAGGGCCTGCTTCATTCGGGGCTCACACTCAACTCGGATCTTGTTTGATTCTCCTTCCCAAGGGAGCCACATGTGGGAGAAGTCAGTCAAAAAGTATCCATTCAAGGACTTCAACCAATTTTGACTTAATAACATCCCATAAGTCTCTGGGATGTCTACCACTTGGATGTCGATTATGCTGGCTATCCTAGGGTCTTGGATAAGTTGTATTTGGACATTCTTCAATTCTCCCACCATTTTCATAGCAGTCTTATCCAATTGAATCACTGCGCCATTAGATGGGGTGGGTCAAAATCCAAGCTTCTGGAAAATGGATAGGGGCATGATGTTGCCTGAAGCCCCAAAATCCAATTATGTATGTTCTTGCCCTATATATTCAGGCCTAGTAGGAATGGAGGATCCTCTGTATTTCCCCAAAAGATGGCTGTGTTAGTGTCTTTAAAAGAAACTGTCTTGGGTGGGTGACTGACAACTTTTGGGTTTCCCAAGAGCTTCAGAAGAGACTACTTCTACTTGGGCCAGTTTAGAAAAACCTCCATCAAGGTCATGGAGGTGGTGGTTTGTTCTAATGCCTTTGTAATGTCAAATCTTCCTCCCAGGAATCGGTGGCTTTCCTTGGCTGGGTCTTTCTCTTGGTTAGAGCTAGGACCTTTTGGAGGGGTGGGCTGGTCAGTTGTATTGTCTCAGGGAGGATCGTTCTTGGGAGGCATTGGCATGTAAACTGGTCCTTTAATAGCCTGGCTCTGAGTGTTGTAAGGAGCCTGTGCATTGGTGAAGGTATTGGCCTCAAAGGTCAGAATCGCTTCATCAAAGAATCCCTGCAATTTGGATTCTTCTTCATCTTCTCTGGAGGATCTGAATAAGATGGTCTCACAGGTGAATGTGCTGTGAGTTGAGTCTTGCATAAGAGGCTCTGGAGGAGTATGATTAGATGTTTGTTGTCTGTCCATCTGGGAGATCATGATGACCTTCTCCAGCATGGCGTAGTTCACCTCATTGTGAGAGCCTGTATCATGCAATCTACACCAATTAGTCATGGGCTGGAAGTCTACAACTGGTGTAAAATGTGATGGTCGAGCACCACCTTGGTTGGCATTTTGGTTATGAGGACCTCCAGCATTCGTGTTGTTGTTCCATTGTTTTTGGTTGAGCTGAGGCCCATTGTTGAAGTTCCTTCCTCTGACATTGTTGTTCTGTTGGCTGGAGAAAATATTCCCTCTTTGGGAATTAGAATTCTGGGGTGTGTAAGACCCAACCTTCAGCTGACCCATGTCCATAGTCAAGGAAGATAGCATTCGCCAGAGAGATTCAACCTCGATGATCAACTAAGTGTTTGCATCACAGTGTGACAGTTGTGGTTGTTGTTTCCTAGGGAAGGCAACAGTATTCACCAGAGTCGAGGGCGACAATCCTCCAGCCAAAGACAACTAAAAGAAGGGCACTCTGGGTGGTTGTGTCTGAGGTTGTTGTGCCTGCTACGGCTGGTTCCAAGGGAAATATTCCTGACCTGTTATTATTTGAGTCTGTGATGGATAAATGTACCGGGCCTGCTGGTCTATTAGTGGTGGCAAGGTATTCATTGCCATCGTGGGGGCACCTACTACTAGATTGGGGTTATACCCTCCGGCGTACGCAGTCCCGCTGAGGATCGTGTTAAAGGGGGTGCTTTGCCCGATCCTTCTAAGAGATTTGTTAAGACCACAGGACAATTCCAAGGCTAGATTATAAAATTTTTCCAAGGTATCTTGATCACCTGGGGTAGTCATTCTCTAGAGGAGAGTGGCAACGAAGGGGTCCATCACGTTGAGAAAGGTCTGTATGGTTACTTTCATGGATGGGATGAAAGGACCCGTGCACTACTTCAGGGTGTGTTGGAACTGATGATTGAATGCTATAAGGGGTTCATCTGGTTCCTTTCTGATAGAAATGAACTAGCTGTGAGACTAAGCTGGGTCCACATGTACGTGGAAGGCAGCCAAGAAGGTGTCCTCCATGTCCTACCACCTATTGATGGAGTTGGAAGGAAGGTTAAGGTACCAGTTCAATTCATTCTACCCCAGAGATAGGGGGAAAATTTGAGTCACAACATCCTTATGTTGGATCCGGTGTTAGTTTATGGCATCTTTGTATGCCTGTAAATGTTCTTCTATGGTTCGCGGGCCTAAGTGTTCATATTGTGGGAAAATATTTTTCAGGTACGAGGGTAAGTCATTGGTTGCACCCAAAAAAGTTCCCATTGGGGACCTAATATTTTTGAAATATGCAGCCATTGGGGGATTTGGAATTTTGGCATGTTGAACGTTGATCCCCAGGATTATCTAGAAAGTTTGGATAGTTGGTAGTACACTAGGCTTCTGGAAGATAGTGGCTGGTGTGATTTTTGGGGTCCATTTCTTTCAAACCGGAGGCTCAAGTTTGACAAGATTTCTAGGATTAGGGGCTGACCTAAGGAATCTTTCAAATCTCTCTGGGGAGAAAGACCCAATCCCACTGAAGGCTTGACTCCTAAAACTATGGCTTGGGGAACCTTTGCGAGGTGTGAAATCAGAATCCAGAGAGAGGGTCGAGTTCATGCCCTCCTTCTAGCACCAATTTCTCTTGATGAGACTTTGGTGACTAGGTCCACCAGTAGTCATAAGTTGTCATCAGGTACCGGGGTATTGGCCAACTCTACCTATAAAGGTTATCTAGGGAAGTGAGATTCCCCAGGCCTCCAAGCACCTAAATGTTGGGTCTCGACAGTGCGATGCTCAGTTGGAAGAGGTGACTATTTTTTAGGGGGATAGATGGTTACTTCAACTCATTCTCTCCAAGGATTCAGATAGGGGAGGTTTCTCCAAGCATTCTACACTTAGCAAATAAACTGAAAAGAGATCCTGCAGAGTTAGAAATGTCTGATCTATCTAAAGTCATGTTAAACATCCAATACATCAATAATGCTCTGATATACTATACTAAATACCAAAGAAATACACAACCATCAATTCATATTTTATCAGTAGCAAGGGAAAGGAGGTTGTTAATCTAATTTAGATATCAGAGCAGAAGACATGAAGAACATTGAACATAAAATACCATTAACTCAGAAGACAAGATGCCAACAATGTCATTGTAAGAACCCTTCCTTCCTCATTAACATTCCTTCCAGCAAGCACTGGTGCATGGTACAATGGTGGCTCCAAGGGAGCATCTAACTACTTCAAAGCTTAAAGACTAAGGAGCATTGAGCTCTGCAACATGAGAAATGAGAAACTGCCTTTTCTATTACTATGGACTGCAAAATCATCAATTTTTCTGACCCTTGGAATGGGGCCAGACTTACTATTTATACACATTTACATTTAACCCTAACCCTAACCCTATTTTACATCTTGCAATAAAATATATTATCCGGTGGCCGGTACTACCTGCACGACTTTATAAAAGACCTCAAGATGGAGAAGGTCTGACATGTCAGAAGGATAAGACAAGAAGGTGGAGTGGAAGAATCAGCCTCAAGAAGAGAGCTGGGAAGGAGGAGGAGGAAATTTGATTCCCTGGGGATCAAGGCTACATGCCTCATAAATGAGAAAAATAGCGCCCTGTCTCCAATGTGCTAGGTGTACTCTTGAAATGGTGCCTCGAGAAGACCATCTGTCATAAAACTCTTTGTTGATCCAACGTGCCTTGATGTAGCCAACTACCTTCTGAAAATATTTATTAACTATTTTGAAAGTGACCAGTCGGCCTCAGAGACTGGGACACGGGTCACTCAAAAGAATACAAAATATAGGATCCGGGACTCTGCGATCTAGAAACTTACGTTCTGAAAGAATAAAGAATACAAAAATACTTAGTTTTCCCCATCCCCCAGAGAAAATTTATTGTTGCTTGGTGTTGTTAAAGGTCTGGAGGATGTGGGAGATTCCATCCCCATCAATATCTTAGAGGTCGGATCGCTGGTACTTGGCCACCTCAACCTGTTCCCCTAGTTCTGAAACATTCTTCTTGAATTCATCGGCCATTTTTGCTGCATCATGACCACTGAGGATCATGCAAGTTATTCTCACCATTTGAGCTCCATCTACTCCCTTCGGGGATTGATATCTTGATTCCATTAACTCATCAAACTTCCCCAAAATGTATTCCTCTGGTGTGCATGTGTCAGTGCTGAACGGGCTTGAGTACCTCTAATGTGAGGTCAAGTTTGAAGTGTTGGGTCCTCACAAAATCGAATGACTCTTCCCCCAAAATTATAAACTCAGAGACCATTTCCTCCCCAAGGCCGAGGAGTTCCTCAAATTATACCTTCCACACTTCATAATTATCTATGTCACCCTCCCATATGTTGATAATAGTTTTTGCCTGATGCAGAACATGGCGAGCCACATACAAGTCCAGGAGGGTGGATACCAGGAAGTGTCGGGTATTTCCCAACTGTAGAGTGACCCACTCATCGATCGCTTGGGATTTCTTTTTCATTTCTTGAAGGGAGTCTATTTTTCTTAGTGGTAGTGGCGCATCAGATGTGGAGGCCTCCGAATGAAAAACATTGATAGGCCAGGCTAGCTCAGTTAGCAACCCCATGAGGTTTGCAGTTTTCTCCTTTTCAGCCTTGAGCCTTTGGGCCTCTTTTTCATAACGGGCCTCTACTGCCTTAGCCACTTCTTTTAATAGGTCTACCTCACCCTATTTTCCCCTCTTCCCTAGTGATATTTTTATGATATTATAATCCTCGGCCTTGGCCATTGCTTCATCAGTGTCTAGGGGAGGTGTTTCTACCACTGCAACTATTTCTCCGCTCAGCCTGGTTCAAAGAGTATGAACCATCTAGGCTTTCTTGGCCTTTGGTAGGTTCTGGGCCTAAGCCATCATCTCAACTAGGGAGAGATGGGCTCTAGGAGTCGGCAAGGCCTTCCTTTTCTTGGTTTCGATCAACCACTATGACGGCAGGGGTGGCTTATTAGCCAAATCTTGTTCCTATGGTTCTTCCTTGATGTCTTTTTGTTGTTCTTCTTTAGTGGTGTGAGTCTCGCCTGGCTCCTCCCCTATATCTTTTGGTTCTTCAATATTTCCCCCGGTGACATCTATTTCTTCTGCCCTATCATTTGTATCTTTGGCTATGTTTGGGCCTTCATCGGCTGCCCTGGAGGTTTCTTCCTCTTCATGTTGTTGTTCCTTCTCAGCCTCTATCTCTAGGGTGTCCTCTTCCATAGGCACATCCTCTGGTAATGGGGGAGGTAATGGGCCAAGGTTTAAAGTTTGGGCCGCAGTGATTACCTTGCCCAAATGTCATTCCTGGAAGTGGCACTTGGAACACAGCGGTGGGGGTTATGGTTGCTCCTGTAGGTCTAATTTCCCCATCTGGTGCCAATTGTTTGCTTTGCTATTGTTTGTCCACTCCCGTATCCTATTCCTCTGGGACTTCATAGGCAATCTCTTCTTCTATCTCTTTTTCTTCTTCTACTTTCTCTTGTTTCTCATGCACAGGTTCCTGTTCTGGAGCTTCTTCTTGTTCCAGGCTTTCGGCCTCCAACTGCTCAATATCCCCCTATAAATTTCTAAACTCGTCGGCTACAAAAAGATCATCAAACTCATCCTGCTAGGGAGGATTGGCTAGGACATGAGTGGGCTCTAGTTCCTTCGCTGGCTCCAGGGAGTCAGAAGAAAGGATTTCAACTTGTGGGATCCGAGGCATCCCCAGCTCCGGCTCTACCTTAGGCTTTTGGTTAAGCCTTTTCTTTCTTCTAGTAGCCAAAGGTGGCTTGACATGCCTTAGCACTTTCTCTTCTCCCGGATCTACCCCTATTTCCTTACCTATTAAGGCCGCTAGTGAAGGGGAGGAGGGGGGACGAATTGGTCTGGTCATGAGCACCAGAGTAGTCAGCCGTATGATTAAATTCTCCCTCATCTGCTGGGAGGCTACTACTGATTGTTTTATTTGCTCTTTAATGGGGATCTCCTATGGAGTTGGGGTTTCCATTATTCCTTTTCCCTTGTCCCCTCCTTGTGAAGAGGTCCCGGCCCCCAGGGTTAACTTGGGCATCAGCTGAACAGCTTTGCGAACACTCTTGGGGCACACCCTCTTAAAGTAGGCATGGCTACGTTCGACCATGCTGCGGGTGAACTCTTCAATGGTGGGCTCCTCTGGGGCATTCCAGTCCACTAGTGGGAGGGCCAACTTGTCAATCCCCTTCGCCTTGTACTAGGGGTCTATTGTAGATCCAAAGTCTGAGAAGTCACTTTAAAACCTCTAGAGATTTAACCTTTAAATCATTCCCATGGTCATCCGGACATAGTGCTAGCCTCAGACCTTAATGTCATCCTGACAGTCTTCCCAAAAGTCTTCCATATGGTATTGGTGGGGCTCTGAGGCCTGGGGAAGTGCTAGTGCAATTTTTCCATGCGGATCAAAATGCTTCTGCACCAAGTAGAATTCTGCCAAGTTGTAACTCTTAAGCTCATTATCCACTTCCTTGGCCGTGGCCAAGCTATATGAATAATTCCCACAAGTAATTGGGAACGGGCTATTTTTTACCTTCTTCAAGCTAAAATATGCGTGTAACTCTAGGATCTAGCTGTAATACTCTAGGAGGATTATCTTGTCCCCACAATGTTTGGGCAACAAGTAGGGTTTCCCAGAGAAGCCAGTCACCCTTATGTATGTATGCTATTGAAATTGTATGTAATAATGTCTATAGCTTTGGACTAGATTCATGGCCTCTGTAGATAAGTGGTATCCTACATCCTGGGTAGGTGTGAGTAGGTTGTAATACAAGAAGGCATCGTTAACTCTACAAAAATTGGGGAAGCTGGCCTCCCATTGAATTTGTGAGAAATAGTCCCAGGGAGCCTTCTGACTGAGAGCTATCCTGATAACGCCTGATGTAAGAAATCCATTGGTGGTGGGCTGTTGTTGTACCAGGGCCCAGAGGACATAGGATGTCATATAGAACTTTCGCTTTCTTACCACCTGGAGGAATTGGGAATCCACGTGGTTGGAGATGATGGTGGCCCAATCAAAATATTCTCCCTTGGTGGAGATGCCAAGCAGAAAATAGTACATCCATCTAGAGAACTCCTGGGCATGGGGTTGGGCAAAGACCTGGCATGATTCTATCATCCCCATTTGGATGCTTTATTTGAATTCGGTCCAGGGGATCTCTAGCTTCATTCTCTTCGGATCCCTCTTCAGAGTCCTAAGCCAGTGGTTATTCATATATATGCAGGCTGCCTCCTCCAGCTGCTTAAACTATGTCAAGGCATCTACTCTTGTAACTACAGCTGGTTTGTTGAACTGACGGATCCCCAAGCCCATCTAGAAAGTGGCGGCGTCAAGAGACACCATAGAAGTAGGATACCTGGTGGGCTCCAGGGCTGCGAGCATAATAGTTTGGATAGAAGAGTTGTAATGTGTTGCTAGTGTGAGGATCAACTCTAGACATTGCACTAAGCATGGAAAATAGGTGGCCTTGAGGATTTTGGAATCCTTGACATTGATCGCTAGTGGATCCCCGAACTGCATTTGAATGTACATTACTTTTACCAAGGCCTGCATTTCAGCCCACATCTTGACACTGGTGTCGATGATTGCTTGAACTTTGGAATAAATATTTGATCCCACTATGGTATTGTCTTTAATGTATTTCATGGTGAGAGGTAATTTCTCCAAGGCCCTCTCCAACTTAGATCTTACGGCGGCCCTGGTGACTGTCGTGGAAGGAAGTTCCAGACTTCTGGGTGGTGAAGATGTGGAAGCCTTGGACATGATGAAAGTGTGTTTCTTCTAAAACCTGCAAGGCAAAGCGACTGTCAAAATGTATAGATAAATAAAACTTTGGGATCTAGAGAGCTTACCACCGTGGCGCGTGTTTTCCCTGAAAAGTTAGTTTAGTTCAAAAATCCTGGAAAGTATATACATTTTGCAAACTTGGAAATTTAACCAATATCTGGGCCCAAGGGTCTCATCACCCTTAGCAAAAGCAAAACATAAGTTGGGTAGGGGTAAAAGATCTGGGGTCCAAAAAAATAACCATTGTAATGTGTGCAAAAAGTGAACTTGTCAGATCCATGTGGACGTCAAGTGGCTACGTAATAAATGGGAGTTATGGCGATGGCGGTAGAGCCAACTATCCAAACGCATGAAAAGTGGAGGCCACTTGGACAGTTTTGAATGCATACGTGGGATGTAAATGGGAGTCATTAAGGCAGGTTTATGAGTAGAGAGAAAAATTGCCTAGTTGAAACCGACCGAGAGCTGAGTTTCAACCATGTGGTATCCTGCATGGAGCGAGCTCGTGAGTTTGGTAAATGGAAACCAGAGGAGGCATGATGAGCTTGTTCATGAAATTGGATGGATATACATGAAGAATGTAGAATATACAACATATATACATCAGAGCTGAAAGGTATACATAGGCAAAATGGAAGGATATACATTAAACTACACCAAATATATAGCGGAGCCAAAGTGAAATGACTACAACAAACATCAAAGCACAGTTATGTACAAAAAATACAGCACTTATAACTTATGCTACACCTGCACAGAGGATGGACAACCCTCTGGCAGAGCTGACCCACCAATGGGTGGAAAAACCAGACAACCAAAAACAAAAACAAACAAAAATAGAAACCAAAACCAACGCAGGCAAACGAAAATGAAACAAAAGACAAACAAAAGCAGAAAAAGGAAAACCCACCTGGAAACCAGAGAAAGAGGAAGGAAGGCAAGGAGTTGAACACTCTACAATGACCTCTACAACACAAGATCACTTTCTCAACACCAGGGTAAAAGCACAATAATCTGTCACCTTTTAGGACAACTTATCAGCACAGCTGAATTTTAGTATTTCTAACTAAAAATTAATTTTGGCCAAACATATGGTCTAGCTAGATTCATTATAGTTAAGTTAGATAAGGTTTTTAAATTTTCCAATTGGAAATGTCTATTAAATGCATGTTTTATACCACTTTGAGGCCAATTATCGTAGAAAGAAAATTATTTCAGAAAAGCGACATTTCAATAGCTCTAATACTTTTTAATGATATTTTTTTTTAAATACAAAAATACCCTTTTGTAGAGGTCAGAGTCAAGAATATCTCTTATAGATTTTATAGTGTTTTAATTATACATAGTCTATTATAATTAAAAAATATTGCAAGTAGGTATTTTAACAGTCAAGGAGATGTTGATTCAGAGAGAGAGAAAAAATAGTAAAACATATTAAATAAATTTGCAAAACATATGGTGCCCTAGAAGAGAGATTCCTCTTCAATAATATATATTTATTTTTTTGATTGGGATATATTTGTTATGAAAAATATGGCGGGAGATGAAAACTGTCGATTTCAGGTGAGTTGGAATTTGAATTGTTATAAAAGAGAAAATAAAGGTCACAAGCCAATTTTTATTTTTTTATGCACTAGCTATATATGTAATCTATAACATATTTTGAAATTAGGGGAAAAAATGTTTATTTACATATAATATTTTGGCAGGAACTAGACCCCTAATTTTCAGCATGTTTCTGCAACTGAAAAATCATCTTTAAACATTAAAAAAAAATATCAAAACTTATTCAAAAAAAATATTAAAAATATTAATCATAAACTTCAT
>MU226172.1:1759046-1769719 GCA_018584345.1 Thuja plicata
ATATTAAAAATATTAATCATAAACTTCATCCATTTTAAAACATTTTATTAGTTTACATCATCTTCAAATTCCAAACATAAATGTCACTTTTATACTATTGAAGCTGAACAACTTTGATTTTGTCGTCTTTTTCCTTTGTAAAAGGGTGACAAATTATTGTGCTTTTACCCACTAGAAACCACCTGCAATAGCTCAGAATGGTTCGGGATAGCTCACACTAAACTACACTCAAATCGCTATGATAATCGCTGTGATTGCCTAAGTGTTTTGATTGCGGTAAATGTGAAAATGACAGGTGATTTCAATTTATACCCAAGGTAAAAGCAAGTTATCTTCCTTCCACAAACTTTGGAACAAGTAGACCTCAAGACTCTGGGCCCAGGGATTTCATGCAACCATACCCTCTCGCGAAAAGAAGACATCATGGAAAGGAATCCTGGAATCTGAAATCTAGATCCTGGAGAAAGAACAACCAACTCCGGGACCGGGCCCTGGAGACACAACAAGACAACACAAAACAAAAAAAAACACCGTGGGAAAGAAAACCCCAGAGAAATAAAAACAAAGAAGCAAAGGAAAAAGACAAGGCAAGAGCCAAAAGGAGAAAAAAAAAAGGGGGACCCAATATTTTGCCCAAAAAATGTAGGGATGGGGATGCAGGGCATAACAGAAGGTTAAAGCCACCCTCAAGGATTTACAATCTGAATCAATTGTATAAATCAAATACACAATCCAGTGAACTGTCTGATAGAAACAATCTTTTCTTGGTCATTTCCAATGAAGTATCAACTCTTCTCTATAAAAATATTCACAGCTTCCACACATCTCTATCATTTATTCTCTACCACACCTTCTCTAGAAGAAAAGATCACTCATATATACCTTCTTACAATAATTCATTAGGTCGGCCAATTAAGCTTTCCATTACTCAAATAATTATTTGACCCTTACTAAGATACACATGGTACCTATATCAAGCAAACATCAACTATAATCCATTACATATACTTCCAGATCTGCAATCCACACTCACAATTAATTTTTTACATGCTACATGTCTGAAGTCGGCTAGGAACTAGGTCTTCTCGAGAATATATGCCACAGCTAACGTCACCAATATTCAAAAAACAACCAAACTCAACCCATTACTCCAAAATATGTTAGATGTCCACTAGTAAGCTCGTATCATCAAAAATATCTTTGCCAGAAAGATATACTCGAAAAACAAAGACCTGCTCTATCCAAAATCACAGTTACAGTCCAGAAAACTAGTCTTCACCAAATCAACTTAAACATCCACAGTATGCATCATAAAGCCAAGAAACCTTAGGAATAAGGTCAACACAAATCCTTCTACATAAATCCAACTTTGATTGTTCTGAATCATCTGTACAGTGTTCGGACACTCCTTCCATTCAAGTAGCTAGTTTGTCTTCTCCACAGAGATATATGTTGACATCAGTGACAAAACATGAATATCAACAGCATGATCAGTAACCAAAAATTATATCATTTAACAATCTCGCCCTTTAAAATTGATGGAAACATATGGTAAAATCCATATGCATCAACCCAAAAGTACTTTCTCTCAATACAATCTTCTCAATATCCTCAACACAAATCTCCCCAAAACAGTAGGGATTTTCACATAGATTCCTTCCTCCTTTGGAAGCAATGGAAAAGGGTGCCATAACTCATTTGTAGTCTTATGTAAGGTGTAGCTTTTCAAATCTTCATGTCCAATCAGCTAGGTGCAAGATCACACAAATGTACTCCATAGTATTCTCTTTCGATCACTCCCCCTAAGGAGTAGATCCATATATCAAGTCCAGATAGTGATATAGCTCTGAAAATCACTGGACTGATGCATATCTACATCAATTAAATATCACTGGGAGGGGCCACCACCCAAATTATTCCTCTGCGATATTCAAAAGTATCTTTTGGCAAAGGTTTCATAAATATATCTGCTATCTATTCCTTTGTGCTTATATACTCCAGTTTAATCTCTTTATCTGCTACCTTCTCCCTCAAGAAATGATACTTAATAGAAATATGTTTAGTCTTTGAATGCATCACAAGATTATTTGACATATTCACTATGCTAGTGTTATCACAATGGATAATCATTGGTTCTTTGAAAATTATTCCAATGTCCTTCAGCATTTGTTTCATCCAAATGACTTGTGTACAGTTTGTTGCAGCAACAACATACTCTGACTCAACAGTAGATTGAGCAATATAGTTTTGCTTCTTTCTCAACCACGAAACTAGCCTTTTCCCAAGGAAAAATGCACCACCACTTGTACTCTTCCTTTCATCCACATTACCTTCCCAATCAGCATAAGTAAAAGCCTGCAATGTGAAATAATCAGATTTTCCATACCATAATCCATATTCTACTGTTCCTTTCAGATATCTGAAAATTCTTTTTACAAAATCAAAGTGTGTCTCTTTAGGACTTTCCTGATATCTAGCCATAATTCCAATTGCATTGGTAATGTCTGGTATGGTGTGTGTTAGATATTTTAGACCTCTAATCATTGATCTATACTTAGTCTGAACAACACTTTGAGTATCATCACTATCAGTCAGTTTGTTTCCTGTCACCATAGGTGTTTCAACAGGTTTACAATCTTCCATTCCAAATTTCTTCAACATTTCCTTAAGACACTTGGTCTGAGATATAAAAATTCCATTCTTACTCTGATTAATTTGCAGACCAAGTAGAAAATTCATCTCACCAATCATTGACATTTCAAACTCATTCTCCATTTCTTTAGCAAACTTCTTACTCATTTTATCATTGCCTCCAAAAATGATATCATCAACAAAGACTTCTATAATTAAGATTCCATCTTCATCAGTTCTCAAATACAAATTTCTATCTACATTACTCTTTCTAAAACCAAGACAAAGTAGATATTTCTCCAGTCTTGCATACCATGCCCTTGGAACTTGTTTCAGTCCATACAGTGCCTTCTTTAATCTAAAAACCATGTTTTCATCATCTTTCAAAGGAAAACCATCAAGTTTCTTAATGTACACTTCTTCTTCTAGAAAACCATTCAGGATATATGACTTCTTATCCATCTGACACACTTTAAAGTCTTTATGTGCAGCATAAGCAAGGAATAGTCTCACAGCTTCCAATCTAGAAATAGGAGGAAATTTTTCTTCATAGTCTATACCTTCTTGTTGTGAGTAGCCTTTACATACCAGTCTAACCATGTTTCTTACCACTATGCCTTCTTCATCCATCTTGTTTCTGAAAACCCATTTCGTGTCGATCACATTTTTTTTATTAGGTCGTGGAACCAATTCCGAAGTATTATTTTTCTTTATTTTTTCTAGTTCTTCTTCCATGAATTTAGTCCAAGATCCATCTCTACATGCTTCATCAGTAGTCTTTGGCTCAACTTGAGAAATCAAACAAATTTCATCTCTAGCTTTGGATCTAGTCATCATCCCTCTATTTGCATCACCAATAATTTGATCTTTAGGATGGTTCTTCTTCACATACCTTGGTGTTTTCAATACCTCAGTAGCTTCAGTCAGTTATTCTTCTTCAATCTTATTCTCGATCATCAAAGGTCCTTTAGGTTCAACAGAAACCTCCTTTGTTTCTGTTATCTGACCACAATCATATATCATTTCTTGAATTTGAAACTTTTCATCTATCCTCACATTGGTGCTTTCAATCAATTTCCTCAATCTCAGATTGAAATATTTATATGCTTTACAGTTAGTGAAATAACCAAGAAATATTCCTTCATCACTTCTAGCATCAAACTTTCCTATGTCATCATCTCTTTTGATATAACATTTACTTCAAAATATTCTGAAATATTTCATAGTAGGTGTATGATCAAACCATAATTCATAAGGAGTTTTACTTGTACCTTCTCTGATGTGAATTATGTTCAATGTGTACATAGAAGTGCCAACTTCTTCTCTCTAGTGAACATGTGACACATTTCCTTCCAGCAACATAGTCCTTGCAACATCTAATATGGTTTTATTTCTTCGCTCTGTTATCCTATTATGTTGTGGAGTTCTAGGGGCTAGAGTTTGTCTGTGTATTCCATTTTCTTCACAGTATGTATTAAATAGATCTGATGTAAACTCTCCTCCTTTGTCTGATCTCAAACACTTCATCTTTAAACCAAATTCATTCTCAACTTTTTCCTTGAATAACTTGAACTTGTCAAATGCTTCAGATTTCTCTCTCAAATATGTAACCCACATCATTCTTGAAAATTCATCAATAAAAATTATAATATACCTTTCATCATAGTAAGATCTTGTTCTTGTAGGACCACACAGATCTGTATGCACCAGATCCAACTTCCCTTTTGCTGAATAAACTTTTCTCTTGAAAGTGCTCCTAGTCTATTTCCCCATAGCGCATTCTCTACACATAGTGTTAGATGGCTTTACAATTCTAGGTAGATCTCTTACTAATTTTTTCATACTTGCCTTCACAATGTTATCAAAATTAACATAAAAAAATCTTTTGTGCCATAACCAACTATCGTCAACCTTCACAATAAAACAAGAAGCTTTGGATGTGTTTAATTCAAATACATTACCTCTAGATTTAGTACCAAATGCTATCAAGTCTCCTATTTTACTCTTGATAGAACATTTCCCATTAATGAAGTTCAGTTGATAACCCTTGTCCACTAGTTGTCCAACACTCAAAGAATTATGCTTAAGTCCATCAACAAGTAATACATTGTCCGTGTTAGTCTTTCCATCCAAAGAAATAGATCCAACTCCAAAAATAAGTTTAGAAGTATTGTCACCAAATATTTCAAACTCACAAACTTGTTTTTATCTCTAGTCATATGATGTGAACAACCACTATTTATGACACATTCATATTTCTTTTCAACTCGGGATACTAAGGATTTATCTTCATGCATAGGTTCATCATCCTTAATAGAAATAAATCCAATTTAATCATAGTCATCATCCTCATCATCAGATATACCCTCACTAGCATAATAACATTCCTTGTCCTTTGAGTACTTAGAATTGAAAAACTTAGGTTTGTGCTTTGGAATTATTGTAGGACATCTAGATGCAAAATGACCAATCTTGTTACATGAAAAACAATTCAAATTAAATTTTCCTTCAAATTTACACTTACCTCTCTTTTCTCTTCTAGAAATAAGTGCCACAACTTCATCTAGGTTCCTTTCTTCTTCCTGTATTTGTTCCCATTCATCAGCATAGGCTCCAAGTTCTTCTCTTAGATCACTACCACTCGTGCTTGCATTTCCAGGTAATATCATTTTGCTCTTGTGCACGGTTGCCTTGAATGCTGACTCAACTTTAGGTAAAGTGTCTCCCAGTTCTGCGGCCTCAAATGTAGTTAGCTTGCCTATCAACATCTCTCTAGTGAAGTTCGGTGTCAAAGGTATGATCTCCTCTATGGCCTGGACTTTAGTTCTGTATGCAGGTGTCAAAGATCTGAGTATCTTTGCAATCACTTCTTCCTCACTATAAGTTCCTCTAGAGTTCCTAATACTAGTAACCACTTCTGTAATTCTATGTGCATATGCTTTGATGTTCTCATCTTCTCTCATCTTAAGTAATTCCATTTTTGTCTTCTAGTTCTATAACTTTGCTTCCTTTGTAAACTTGTCTCCAACATATAGTGCTTCTAGTCTTGTCCAAATTTAATGTGTAGAGTCAAAGTCTTTTACCTCTGTAAATTCTCCTTCTGATAGTGCACTAATCAAATATTCCCGTGCAACCATATTACATGAAAATAGCTTCTTTTCATATTTAGTGGCTTTATCTAATTTTTCCTTAGTCACTACCTTTTCTTTCTTCTTTGTTATCATCCATTAATCAATTCCCAGACATAGCAAATGTGTTCTCATCATGTTCTGCCAACTGTCAAAGTTTTTAGGATCAAACTTTGGACTATCCTTCCTGTAGTAAGTCATCTTCAGGATCACCTCAAGCTATTAAAATTTCTCTCTGAGGACTAGTAGCTCCAATACCAATTTTTAGTTATAACAGTCCACAAGACAACTGAGAGGGGGGGGGGGATGGTGAATCAATTGTAGTATAGATTATTAAACTTTAAACTTTATAAATCAAATCTACAAATGCAAATGAT
This sequence comes from Thuja plicata, assembly GCA_018584345.1. Lineage (NCBI taxonomy): Eukaryota > Viridiplantae > Streptophyta > Pinopsida > Cupressales > Cupressaceae > Thuja > Thuja plicata. The sequence goes on from MU226172.1 coordinate 1,765,183, forward strand.
AACACAGTAAATGAAAACACCATAACACAATATTTGTTGTCGAGGAAACCCTCTTAAAGGTAAAACCCGAGTGGGAATTAATACCCACAACTAATGTACTAAGAGTATAGTATCCCTATTAAAAGATATTAGCCCTGTTAGGAGCTTGTTTACAACATTACAGTACATAGTCCCTGTTAGGAGACAAACCCTTTTAGGAGTCAAAGAAACTAGTAGGCTCACTTCCCAAAGAAGGTTAAAGCCACCCTCAAGGACTTACAATCTGAATCAAGTGTATAAAGAAAATACACAATCCAGTGAACTGTCTGATAACAAATTTCTTTGCTTGGTCAGTTCCAATGAAGTATCAACTCATATCTGTAACAAGCTTTGCAACTTCCATACATCTCTATCCTTTATTCTCTACCACACCTTCTCCATAAGAAAATATCACTCATATATACCTTCTTACAATAATTCATTAGGTTGGCCAATTAAGCTTTCCTAAAACACAAATAATTAATTAGGTTAGCCAATTAAGGCTTTCCAATACTCAAATGATTATTTAAACCCTTACTAAGATACACATGGTACCTATATCAAGTAAACATCAACTATAATCCATTACATATACTTCCAGATCTGCAATCCATGCTCATAATTAATTTTTTACAAGCTACATGTCTAAAGTCGGCCAGGAACTAGGTCTTCTCTAGAATATATGCCACAACTAATGTCACCGGCATCCAAAAAATAATCAAACTCAACCCATTACTCCAACATATGTTGGATGTCCACCAGTAAGCTCACATCATCTAAAATATCTTCACCAGAAAGATATACTTGAAACATAGAGACTTGCTCTGTCCAGAATCACAGTTATAGTCTAGAAAACCAGTCTTCACCAAATCAACTTTAACATCCATAGTATGCAACATAAATCCAAGAAACCTTAGGAATAAGGTCAACACACTTCCTTATGAATAAATCCAACTTTTATCATTCTAAATAATCTATACAGTTTTCGTACACTCCTTCCAATCAAGTAGCCAGTATGTCTTCTCCACAGAGATATATGTTGACATTAGTGACAAAACATGAATATCAATAGCATGATCAGTAACCAAAACTGATATCATCCAACAAGAGTCACTTGATTAAAGGTTTTACACTTCAGATCCTGTTAAAGATCTTGATCACCATGTTAGGAGTGACCTTGTTAAAGGATTTAAACTGTAAACATGTTAGGGATTGCCTTGAGATAGACCCAAGAATAAATGATCTGATAATGACCTTCCTTTCTGATAGTTCTATTTCAATTATTATCATTGCACCACTTTAGACATCCAACAAATCCAAACAATTACCAATTCCTATCACAATGCCAAAATATCTTACCCTAAATCACAATTTCATCCTTATTTTATAACAAGTTACCCAATTTTGCCTTTGCCTAAAAACATTTTATCCACAAACATAAACATCAAATTGATCCTACCAAAACACATTGGTCAACCCAATAAATTCAACACAAAATTAATTGGATCATCAACAATCATTAACAAATATTAAATAGATTGGTAAACTGATCTAACCAAACTTTATTTGCCTGCCCTCTATTCAACCTTTCAGTGTCACTTGAATCTTGAATAACTTGATCAATTATTCAAACTAACTTATACAATCATAGACATTGGTAGATATACCTTTATATATGATAATTTCATGATCACACACCTTAACTCGATCTCTAACTCTAGATCCAATTGCTTGTATCTTGCATACTGTCATATGCTCGGTTGACTAAACACTTAGCCATTTCTTAAATTAGATCTTCATCACCATTGGTAAAACTAATCTCTTGCCTCCAATATATCATGTTGGAAGAAATGACAACACCACAATACAATTCCATGATCAAAACATAGATCATCTTCACCAAATGCCAATACTCTATGCAAAAATCATACTCACATAGAAACTCTAACCATCGTCTTCATTTGTTATTGAGGTTGGGTTGGGTGAAGATGTATCTGAGTCCCATGTGATATTTTTTCAACTCAAATGGCTTATCCAATACATTGTGTCTCCACATCTATAAGGCATGTATAATCGTAGCCAATTCTAATTCATGAGGTGCATAGTTTAGTTCATATTATTTTAACTTCCTGGACTTGTAGACCGCTAATCGATCATTATGCATGGATACACCTCCTAAAAATTTATCTGATGCATCCATGATCATAGTGAACACTCCATTGGGATTAGTTATAATAAAAATAGGTGCTAAAGTGAGTTTCTATTTCAAAAACTAAAAATCCATCTCACATTCACTTGTCCATTTATATTTCTTCCCTTTCCTTTGAAGAGATGTAATTGGTGCTACAATTTTCAATAAACCCTCCACAAATTTCATGTAATAGCCAGAAAGTCCAATAAATGTTTTGAATTCCTGCACATTCTAAGGAGTTGGTGATTCTACTATAGCCCTTATCTTTTCAGGGTCAATTGAAATTTCATCTGCAGAGATAATGTGACCCAAATAATGTATCTCTTTCTGATAGAAAGAACACTTGGACAACTTACCATACAATTTCCTATCTCTTAGACATGGTAGGACTATCCATAAATTTTATTTGTTTCTTGGAATAAATCAATATGTCATCAATAAATATCCCAACAAAATCATACATGCAATCTCTGAAAACATTGTTCATCAAATTCATGAAAGTTGTCGGGGCATTCGCTAGACCAAAAGGTAGAACAAAAATTTCATAGTGCCTATAACATGTCCTGGGTGTTATTTTAGATATGTCCTCCCTTTTCTATAGTTGGTGATGCCTGAATCTCATATTGATCTTTGAAAACACAGTAGCTCCCTTCATTTGATTGAATAGTTCATCTATCTAAGAGAGAGGGTGTCTATTTTTTTATGGTTACCTTATTAAGAATCCTATAATCAATACATATTCATATGGTACCATCTTTATTATTTACAAAAATCACTAGGCCTCCCCAAGGTGAGGATGAACCCTTTATCCAAAACCTCCTAAAGTTGCACCTTAAGTTTGTACAATTTTATTGTGATCATTCTATAAGGAGCCTTAGATTGTTGCTCATAAATTCTTGTAAAATAGCATAGCTATCAATTAAAGGAATATTATCTAAATCCTCAACATGTGCTACATATATAATGCACCCCTTGTTGGAGATTTGATTCTGAACAGTTGATTGATTGTATGTTTGTCATTAATGACAACATATAATACATAGTAGTACTTTTGTACGTACTTATCCATATGATGACATGAAGACTTGCGTGGATAGATACATGTTGTTGACATGTTTATTATGCTATTTTCATACACGCAGACCTAGATATGATGTTTCAATAAAGATATGTAATTATATTATTGACAGTTATAGTTTTGGAGGAATAACGGTTTAAGGCCGACGTATGTAACATGTTTATTGAGTTGTGCCTATCTTTAGGATATGCGTGTGTACATTCATGATGAGTTATGAGTTTTTGATATTAATCTAAAGGTTCCAAACGTATTTCAAGAAGATTGCAAAGTTATGGTCAAATTGGTGAAGCCGACTTAGTGAAGCGACGCATCTATTCAGTTTGTAGTTGTGCTATTGTAATTATGCTTGTGCACTTAATAGAGCTGACAAGGATGTTATGAAGAGTTGTCTAACAGGTTCTATGATCTCATACTTGGAGTATGTACTTATAGAAGGTCATTTGTGATAAGAAGAGTTGCGAAAGCCAGAGATAAGAAAAGCAGAGCAGAGTGTTAAAGCAGTAGAGCTATATTTATCATATGTTGATAATATAGATATTCAAGCTGAAGCTTTCAGAATACAGATAAGATTGTTGTAGTGCTTTACAAGAGGTTAAAGCATCGGTGCACAAAAGGAACTTATCAGACAAGAAGTGTCACAAACAATAGTTCACCTTGTTGATACAGTGTGTATCAAATAACCAGAAGGTTGTATCCTTCACCACTTGGACAGTGAGTCCACCACCCCTAACAGGGTTATTGTAAAAGACTCCTAATAGGGTTAGACCCTTAACCAGGCCACTATACTACTACATTGTAATGAAAAACTCCTAATAGGGTTGGAATATCTTTTACTATAAACAATATAGTTCTTTGTGGGTACTAATTTCCACAAGGGTTTTTACCATTTGGTTTCCCCGTAACCAAATTGATGTGTTGTGTAATGTGTTATTTGAATGTGCATTTACTTTCTGGATTAATAAGTATAAGAAAAGATAAAGTTGTTGATAACTGATTCACCCCCCCTCTCAGTTATCCCTAAAGTATTCTAAGAATTGGTATCAGAGCCAAGTGCCTTGGAGAGAAATCCTAACAACTTAAGGTAGATTAGATGGCATACTTCAAAAAAGAGAGTCCTAAGTTCGATGGAGAGAACTATCTGGATTGGAAGAACAAAATGATAACACATCTACAATGTGTTGGCTTTGAGATCTTTGAGATTTCTACACAAAAAGTTGATATTCCATCTTTAAAAGACCTTGCAAAGGATG
>MU226172.1:1786806-1797180 GCA_018584345.1 Thuja plicata
GCACTCTATCTCAGCCGCATGTAGTTTGTAAGGCACTCTACAGTATCTCTGTTATTTTATCTCTGTTGATTCATGTTTTCATTGACTCTTTGCCCAAGGGATAGGCACTGGTCTAAAGTATAGTTTGTAGTATGTTCCTCATCCAATATCAAAATGATTTAATCAAAATACTCTTGTTACTAAGAACAAATAAGCTGAACTCATAAGGATTTGTATCAGCAGGATACTATTTAGTTTGTTAATCCCTTGAAGAGTGGATCATTAGGTTATCCCTCCTACAGTAAAAGGAAGAAGGATGAAAATCCTTGTATCACTGATTTTTTCTATATTTAAAACCATAAGTTTGTATGGTTTAATCTTGTATCTGATTATGCTTGGTCATTTGCAAGGTGATTTATAAGTTGGCTTAACAAAGGTACATAGCAAATCAGTGTCCACATCAATACATACTGTGTAAACAACAATCATAAAAGGTAAAACCTGCCTGAGTATATGTGGAGCTCAAAAACAAAGAAGGATCTTATCCAGTCCTTAGCAATTAGGCTTTTCTTGTCTCCGAATCAGTATTAGAAGGCATAGTGTTCAAGTAGTCATTTCAAGCACTGTGGTTCATACAAGAAAAATCCCTAACAAATTGGCGACTCTGCTGGGGAGTAGTTTGTTTAAAAGATCATTTGTAAAGTTCTCCCAGAATCTGGTTGCAGACAAGTATTCGTAACTACCAGAGAAAGTTTGGCCCATCCAAGTTGCCTAACAAATTGGCGACTCTGCTGGGGAAGTAAAAGAGTTTATTTCCTAGATTCTCTGGTGCAGTATCTTTTTAAATTTATGAAACCAGTTGCAGTTGAGTCTAGTTATAGAGTCTGGATTTCAAAAGAAAGGATATATTCCTTATTTTTCATAAAAGGAGCCAATTTGTATGTTGTCTGCTGCAAAAATGTTTAAAATTTTTACCTGATCTCACCAATAGTGAGTGGCGACTCTGAGATCTGACTTACACTAGTGTGCATCTGAAAGAAAAATTACAAAGAAGGTGAGCTTGCGGCGACAGTAACAACAGATATTTTACATGTTTTGAGGCTGATTTAAAGGTGTTTTCAAAGCACACATGTTTTGCAACAGCTCAAATACATCCAGGTATTTTCAAAAGTTTTTAATAAGTTTTCCTTATCAAGTGATTACAGCACTAAAGAAAAAGGAATCAGTAAAAAAAGAAGTTTACATGTTTCAAGTTTTACTTGCATCTTTGCAAAATTTAAAGGAAATATGTAAGAGTGGCAGTTTGTAATATTTTAACTGCTAATATGTCACAATCTTTTAATTGGAGGGGTGGTAATTTGTATGGGGAAATTATTTTTGTTGGTATCCCTGGATATCCGAATCATATCCCATCTAAGGTTAAGGAGTATTTGCCAAGATTTACTGGTTTTGGAGAACAATCAACTGAGGATCATTTAGAAAAATTTGCAGATTTGATTGATGATCATGACATAACACATGAGGATGTACTAATGAGTTTATTTGCAATATCTCTAGTCGATAATGCTAGGGAGTGGTTTAAAAATTTACCTCATGATTCAATAGGATCTATGGCTGAAATAAAAAAATGTTTTATTAAAAAATATGGTAACACAGATGACAATAGTGTTTCCTATGCTATATCCTATGTTGAAGAATCTATGTCATATTCAGATCAGGATAAAGAAGATCTTGAGGAGGAACTTATTAAGAAACTATTGGCCATCCGAAAGCAAATGAAAAGACAAGAGGCCGATAGACAAGCTCAAATTAGAATTGACCAATTAAAATTGGAATTGCTGAACCAAATAGCAATAAGTGATGATGAATCTGAAAATTCTGAGATTGTTGAAGAGGTTGATGATAAATCTGACAGTGAATCTGAATTTAATGATATCCAAAGTGATAAAGATGAGTATATGTTTAGGGATGATGAAGAATCTACTGCTGGTGAAGATATTGTTGATTATGATATTGATACAAAGCTTTATGAACAACAAGACAAAGAAGAAGATATATGCAGCCAGCAAGATAACAGTTATGATGCAGACATAAGTGTTTGTAGTGAAGTCATTACACAAGAAGATATGATTTCAGAGGTTTCACTACAAGATTCCAGCAAAGAAGAAATTTGCAGCATCATGCAAGATGATAGTAAAGAGATAAATGAAGAAGATGACTATTGCTCCCTTCACAGTGAACAAATTGCAGAGATTTTATCTTTTGAGTATCTCAGATATTCAAGAAATAGAACCTTTGAACTTTCATGTCTAGCACATATTAATTTTGACAAGGAAAATGAATCAGTACATTCTGATTTGGACATATGTGATACTGTTTCTTCTTGCACTCCTTCTTCATTCAGCTACAATAAAATTCAGTTTGATTTATTAGATGATGAGGTTTTCAGTGTGGTTTCAGATTCAGTAGATGCGGAGAATCCAAGTATGGAGTTGAGTACTGATTTAGAGAACAGTGTTGATTTTGAATATTGTTCTGATTCTAAGTCTTCTTTTGAACTATTAAATGATAGTGGTCAATCAGTGGCTCAAGTTTCAAAAGAAGAAATTCAATGTGCCGGTATTTTCCCTCCCACCCACCACCTTTCTATGAGCTTGTTTAATGATGAAATGCAAGAGCCTCCTGTTTTTGATGCTAAGATTGTTGCTCCATATCCTAAAAAGATTTATCATGTTATATCTGATGAGTGTCCTAAGCTTGATGATCATTTTTCAAATGATGAGGCTTCTTATATTTTGCATGGAGATCAAGATATGTTTTCTTTTGAGATGCAAATGATGGATATGAAGGAAATTGATGATTCTTGCCCAAGCAGTACGATGGATATTGAAAGTCCTCCTTTTCAGTTGAATGGTGAGTTTGTCAGTAGTGGTTTACAAATCAAAGAGGATGAGTGTCACAAATATCAAAGTGTATTCTTATCTAACGAATGTGACATGTGTATGCCACAAATTTTTTATGATGAAAATTTGCGTAATGTTTATCAAAGCTCACATCAAGAATATGCAGATTTGTTGTCATATGATGAGTTGATACATAATGACAGTTGCTCGAATCCAACAGTTGAGAGTGGCAATGTTATCATATTTTTGAAACATGGGGCAGAGAGCTTTGTGTTTGACAGAGGTAAGAATTGATCTCAGTACTGGGGCTTTGGGCCTCTTGTAGATGATGTACATATTGTACAGTTGCTTTCCCTTTCAGTTGTGTGTTTGCTTTCAGTTAGAGCGTTTCCCTATTTTTTGAGAAAAGAGAAGGTTTTGAAAGAGAAAAGTTTTGAAAAGTGAAAGAAGAGAAGAGAAAGAGAAAAGATAAAATCTGATTTTTGAAGTTTTGGGGTGGTCTGCTACTCCAGAGATCTGTGGTTCTCGGTATAAACTTGCATTTCACCGTCCTCAGTTAGAGCCACTGTTGGTTGTATTTCTTTCTTTGGCAGTTTTCCTGGTTCCTTGTCCTATTCTCTGCATTCTGGCCTATCCAATTCAGCCATCTCATCCTTTTTTGCCTTCCCACTGTCATGTTTTTAGGTTTTCAAGTCTAAACTTAACCAAATTTGCAAAAACCTTGAAAACCCTAGGCTATCCAAATGATAAACGTTATAATTAAACCCTAGGACATGGCATGTTCTATTTCAAAGTTACTTTTTCCATCCACTTGAGGCATGTTCTTTATGTTTAAATCTCCTTGTCGCACCAGTTTTTTTTAAGTGTCTCTAAGTTGCGCGACTGAGCGACGATCTGTTTTAAAAGGGAATCGCGCAATCGCGATGAACTCATGTCTAGTTTTAATCTGTGTGTGAGTGCGCGATGAGATGTTTTAAAATGTATATCGCACAGTCACAATATCTTATCAAAGTCAAGTTTCAATTTGGCGAGTCAGCGATGGGTTCAAAGATTGTATATCACGCAGTCGCTAAAGAGTTATGTTGTTTCTATCATGCTGCGCGACTGGGTGAGTCTTGTTTAAAATTAAAGCAGTCGCGCACTCGCGTCAGTTTTTATGTCAATGTCATAAGTGTGCGATTGCACGACGAGGTTAGGTTCTAGTGGTCGCCCACTCGCATAGGTTCTAACTCATGTGTATTTTGTAGTGCGAGTGCGCAAAGAAGGCATAATGTACTGATATGAAATTTCATCGCTCAGTCGCACAGAGTATTTCTCAAGATTCATAAATTCTATGACAGAGTGATGAAAGAGATCATTCAATGTATCGCTCACTCGCCGATGCTTTGAGGTGATCAAAAGTCAGCTTGTGAGTATGCGATGAGTAAAAAAATGAATGTCGCGCACTCGCCGATCAACTCAGATGAAAGGAAATCTACTCGGGAGTGTGTGACGAGTCAAAGGAGGAAAGACATCGCGCAGTCACCAATCAATAAAGATGAAAGGAAGAGAGTTCGCGAGTTGGTGACTAAAAAAAGAGGAGACACTGTCGCGCACTCGCAGTCAGTAACAGAGTAAGATTTTCAAGCTCGCGACTTTGCGACTAAGGAGAAAATAGATGCCATCACTCACTCACGCATGAGATGAAACCTGAAGTAAAAGTGGTGCGAGTGAGCGACCAGACAGAGTATGCAGTAAAAATTTGAATGTCGCTCAGTCGCTCAAAATCCAAAAGTCAGTTTAAAGAGCCATGAGTATGCGATGATGGAATAGCTGAGAAGTAAGATGCATAGCCGCTCAGTCGCCGAGACTCAGGTAATATGAAATGTGAACCCGGGAGTATGCGATAGGTTAAAGAGGAAGGAAATATCGCTCACTCACGCATGAACCAAAAAGTAAAGCATAAAAGTGGCGCGAGTATGCAATAGACATGAAATGAGGTCCAAAGACAATGCATCGCTCAATCACAGAAAGTAAAATTTGAAAGAGAATGGATGGCGAGTATGCGATGAGTTAAAAAAGGGGATGTGTCGCTCACTCGCAAGGATCTTCCCAAAAGTGAAAAACGTAGCAGCAATATAGACAGAGAAGATGAACTATTAGAGCAGAATTGATGGTGCATTCATTTGCATTCACCATTGTTTTCAATTTTCAGAGCCCAAGTTGTTAAGTTTGTAGAAGTGAGATATTTTGCTCGGTTTGCAGTGTTTCCAAGGTTGATCAGAGAATTCTAAATTTTAGGAAATTGTGCACAGGTTGGTTAGCTGATCTCTGAAATAGATTTGTTTCAATATCGGTAAGAAGAAAGAGATTCAGAGTGCTGCAAGTATGAGCAGAGCTATGGCTGAGATTCCACAAGTGCAGGAAGCAAATATTGATATAGAAAGATTCAATAAAATATTGTATGAAGCCTTTAAAGCAGAGACTGACATCAATAAGTTCCTATTTGATATCAAAAATATCACTGATGCTAGATGGGACAGACAAAAGGTATAAGTACAGAGTACTCAGGACTTCAAGTGGCCATCGGATGATGAAGTAAAAGCTTGGGAAGTGATGACTACACCCAAGAAAAAGAAGCCTGTAGTAGAAGAAGAAATCTCGGATGATGAATAAGGTGAACACTTGGCACTGCACTGTTCAAAACAAGAGGAACAGTTATTATAAAAGAAGAATTTAGGTGAGTATGCAAGCACAGCTATCTAGATTCAACATAAATACTATTAACTACCATCTACAAATATGATTATAGTCGCCAGATCCGGAGAAGAACAAGAAATATCTTTTTGACTTAGTCCTTTCACTGCTTCTTCTCTCTCTTTTGTCTCTCTTGTAACTTTAGGGTTAGGGTTTTCTATGACCATCCGAAGCTTGTTGCATCCTTAAGGGATTCCAAGATGGTCAAAAACCTATATATAGCAGAAGAGTTGTAAGTTGTAAGGGTTCCTTTCCTCTGCTCTGTTTTGGGTTTTTTCCTGCAGATGCCCAGAGCAGCTCCCTGTTGGTCCCTTGGAAATTTTATTTTAAGTTATACTTCTGTGTCTTTGTATATTCTGGATAGCTTATTGTCTGGATGTGTTGAAGCAGAATACAGTAATAGAATACAGTTTGGTTTTCCCTCTTTCATATTATCTTGTCTCTTTGCATTCTGTTTGTGCTCTAGTGTGTTTCACCTGTAAGGCATTTGAAATACACCATCTACAAAGTAGTTTGTCTAATTGTTTACGAGTTCCTTTCAAGGAGAGGACTAAGTTTCATAGATGATTTTAGAGAGAAAAGCATTGTGATAAGGATTTGATTCAGATGTATGTATATGAGAGGATAGTTTGTAAGGCACTCTATCTCAGCCGCATGTAGTTTGTAAGGCACTCTACAGTATCTCTGTTATTTTATCTCTGTTGATTCATGTTTTCATTGACTCTTTGCCCAAGGGATAGGCACTGGTCTGAAGTATAGTTTGTAGTATGTTCCTCATCCAATATCAAAATCATTTAATCAAAATACTCTTGTTACTAAGAACAAATAAGCTGAACTCATAAGGATTTGTATCAGCAGGATACTATTCAGTTTGTTAATCCATTGAAGAGTGGATCATTAGGTTATCCCTCCTATAGTAAAAGGAAGAAGGATGAAAATCCTTGTATCATTGATTTTTTCTATATTTAAAACCATAAGTTTGTATGGTTAAATCTTGTATTTGATTATGCTTGGTCATTTGCAAGGTGATTTATAAGTTGGTTTAACAAAGGTACATAGAAAATCAGTGTCCACATCAATACATACTGTGTAAACAACAATCATAAAAGGTAAAACCTGCCTGAGTATATGTGGAGCTCAAAAATGAAGAAGGATCTTATCCAGTCCTTAGCAATTAGGCTTTTCTTGTCTCTGAATTAGTATTAGAAGGCATAGTGTTCAAGTAGTCATTTCAAGCACTGTGGTTCATACAAGCAAAATCCCTAACAAATTGGTGACTCTGCTGGGGAGTAGTTTGTTTAAAAGATCATTTGTAAAGTTCTCCCAGAATCTGGTTGCAGACAAGTATTCGTAACTTCCAGAGAAAGTTTGGCCCATCCGAGTCGCCTAACAAATTGGCGACTCTGCTGGGGAAGTAAAAAAGTTTATTTCCTGGATTCTCTGGTGCAGTATCTTTTCAAATTTATCAAACCAATTGCAGTTGAGTCTAGTTATAGAGTCTGGATTTCAAAAGAAAGGATATATTCCTTATTTTTCATAAAAGGAGGCAATTTGTATGTTGTCTGCTACAAAAATGTTTAAAATTTTTACCTGATCTCACTAATAGTGAGTGGCGAATCTGAGCTCTGATTTACACCAGTGTGCATCTGAAAGAAAAATTACAAAGAAGGTGAGCTTGCGGCGACAGTAACAACAGATATTTTACATGTTTTGAGGCTGATTTAAAGGTTTTTTCAAAGCACACATGTTTTGCAACAGCTCAAATACATCCAGGTATTTTCAAAAGTTTTTAATAAGTTTTCCTTATCAAGTGATTACAGCACTAAAGAAAAAGGAATCAGTAAAAAAGGAGGTTTACATGTTTCAAGTTTTACTTGCATCTTTGCAAAATTTAAAGGAAATATGTAAGAGTGGCAGTTTGTAATATTTTAACTGCTAAGATGTCACAATATTTTAATTGGAGGGGTGGTAAATTGTATGGGGCAATTAGTTTTGTGGGTATCCCTGGATATCTGAATCATATCCCATCTAAGGTTAAGGAGTATTTGCCAAGATTTACTGGTTTTGGAGAACAATCAGCTGAGGATCATTTAGAAAAATTTGCAGATTTGATTGATGATCATGAAATAACACATGAGGATGTACTAATGAGTTTATTTGCAATATCTCTAGTCGATAATGCTAGGGAGTGGTTTAAAAATTTACCTCATGATTCAATAGGATCTATGGCTGAAATAAAAAAATGTTTTATTAAAAAATATGGTAACACAGATGACAATAGTGTTTCCTATGCTATATCCTATGTTGAAGAATCTATGTCATATTCAGATCAGGATAAAGAAGATCTTGAGGAGGAACTTATTAAGAAACTATTGGCCATCCGAAAGCAAATGAAAAGACAAGAGGCCGATAGACAAGCTCAAATTAGAATTGACCAATTAAAATTGGAATTGCTGAACCAAATAGCAATAAGTGATGATGAATCTGAAAATTCTGAGATTGTTGAAGAGGTTGATGATAAATCTGACAGTGAATCTGAATTTAATGATATCCAAAGTGATAAAGATGAGTATATGTTTAGGGATGATGAAGAATCTACTGCTGGTGAAGATATTGTTGATTATGATATTGATACAAAGCTTTATGAACAACAAGACAAAGAAGAAGATATATGCAGCCAGCAAGATAACAGTTATGATGCAGACATAAGTGTTTGTAGTGAAGTCATTACACAAGAAGATATGATTTCAGAGGTTTCACTACAAGATTCCAGCAAAGAAGAAATTTGCAGCATCATGCAAGATGATAGTAAAGAGATAAATGAAGAAGATGACTATTGCTCCCTTCACAGTGAACAAATTGCAGAGATTTTATCTTTTGAGTATCTCAGATATTCAAGAAATAGAACCTTTGAACTTTCATGTCTAGCACATATTAATTTTGACAAGGAAAATGAATCAGTACATTCTGATTTGGACATATGTGATACTGTTTCTTCTTGCACTCCTTCTTCATTCAGCTACAATAAAATTCAGTTTGATTTATTAGATGATGAGGTTTTCAGTGTGGTTTCAGATTCAGTAGATGCGGAGAATCCAAGTATGGAGTTGAGTACTGATTTAGAGAACAGTGTTGATTTTGAATATTGTTCTGATTCTAAGTCTTCTTTTGAACTATTAAATGATAGTGGTCAATCAGTGGCTCAAGTTTCAAAAGAAGAAATTCAATGTGCCGGTATTTTCCCTCCCACCCACCACCTTTCTATGAGCTTGTTTAATGATGAAATGCAAGAGCCTCCTGTTTTTGATGCTAAGATTGTTGCTCCATATCCTAAAAAGATTTATCATGTTATATCTGATGAGTGTCCTAAGCTTGATGATCATTTTTCAAATGATGAGGCTTCTTATATTTTGCATGGAGATCAAGATATGTTTTCTTTTGAGATGCAAATGATGGATATGAAGGAAATTGATGATTCTTGCCCAAGCAGTACGATGGATATTGAAAGTCCTCCTTTTCAGTTGAATGGTGAGTTTGTCAGTAGTGGTTTACAAATCAAAGAGGATGAGTGTCACAAATATCAAAGTGTATTCTTATCTAACGAATGTGACATGTGTATGCCACAAATTTTTTATGATAAAAATTTGCCTAATGTTTATCAAATCTCACATCAAGAATATGCAGATTTGTTTTCATATGATGAGTTGATACATAATGCCAGTTGCTTGAATCCGACAGTTGAGAGTGGCAATGTTATCATATTTTTGAAACATGGGGCAGAGAGCTTTGTGTTTGACACAGGTAAGAGTTGATCTCAGTTCTTGGGCTTTGGGCCTCTTGTAGATGATGTACATATTGTACAGTTGCTTTCCCTTTCAGTTGTGTGTTTGCTTTCAGTTAGAGGGTTTCCCTATTTTTTGAGAAAAGAGAAGGTTTTGAAAGAGAAAAGTTTTGAAAAGTGAAAGAAGAGAAGAGAAAGAGAAAAGAGAAAATCTGATTTTTGATGTTTTGGGGTGGTCTGCTACTCCAGAGATCTGTGGTTCTCGGTATAAACTTGCATTTAACCGTCCTTAGTCAGAGCCACTGTTGGTTGTATTTCTTGCTTTGGTAGTTTTCCTGGTTCCTTGTCCTATTCTCTGCATTCTGGCCTATCCAATTCAGCCATCTCGTCCTTTTTTGCCTTCCCACTGTCATGTTTTCAGGTTTTCAAGTCTAAACTTAACCAAATTTGCAAAAACCCTGAAAACCCTAGGATATCGAAATGATAAACGTTACAATTAAACCCTAGGTCATGGCACGTTCTATTTCAAAGTTACTGTTAGGGATTTTTCTTGCATGAACTGTACTGCTTGAAATGTCTATTTGAATCTTGTTACCTCTAAAACCTGATAAATAGTTCACAGACAAGAAAAGCCTAATTGCTAAGGACTTAAACAATATCCTTCTTCGTTTTTGAGCTCCACAGATGCTCAGGCAGGTTTTACCTTATAAGATGACTGTCAACACAGTACTTAGATGTGGACACTGATTTGTCATGTATTCTCTATTGAACCACCTCAATAAAATACCTTGCAAATGACCAAGAATAATCATATACAAGTTTTAACCATATAAATCATAATCTTAAATATGACAATAACCAGTGATACAAGGATTTCAATCCTTCTTCCTTTTCTTTGTAGGAGGGTTAACCTAATGGATTCTCTCTTCAAGGAATCAATAACATGGACAGTGTCCTGCTGACAGAGGTCCTTTA
>MU226172.1:1797280-1853975 GCA_018584345.1 Thuja plicata
CTGAAATCTCAAAATACGGTGAACATGAATGAATGCACACTCCTCTGTTTATAACCATAAGATTCAGAGTACATGGCTCAAAGTTTAGAAACGTCAGTTCTGTAATTAATTCAATATGCCATGAAACCTTTCCAAAACCTAGCCGTATTGTGCGAGGTGACAGGAAATTGAATTTAAACCTTTTAAAATTTCGGCGCCATCATCAAACGGTTAAGACAGCTGACATGGCATTGTGTAATTCGCCTTCTGTCATATATCTCAGCTACCTTTTGTACACAGTAATCAAAAATCCTTATATCTGATTGGCCGCCGGCTTGATCTTCTCTATCACGTCATCCACTTGGCGCCGCTTTACAGATCTTGTTTATCCAGCGACCTCGCGACCTCATAAAGTCTCTTTGTCGCAAGCACATTCTCTTAACCACAGTCTGATCTGTAGATATGGCGAAAATGTAATCCTTTACCTTAGCTTAACCCAAGTCTTTCTGGCGATTAGGCGACTGTGACAAAATCTTAGTCGCACCTTAACTCAGTTTCCATCTCCAGACTAAGCGACAAACTGTTAGCTTTTAACATTTCATTGTTTTATCTCTTTGGTCGCTTAGTCGGGAGATCCAATGTTTTTACTGGCAACTTAAAGCATGTGCCCTTTCCTGTTTTTAGTGACCTCGCGACATACCTTAATCGCTTAGTCAGGGGTACTTTTTACCTGGGGCACTTTTATCATGAGACAACGCGACCACTGTTAGATCCTTTCACCTTTTCATCGAATGGCTATCTTTTGATCGCTATACATTTTCACATACCCTTAAAATATCACGAGACTTCACGACTGAGGGTATAATGACTTAAGTCTCCTTATCGCTTGATCCTCTTTCTTCATCAAGCGATCACACGACAACCAATAGCAATCTGACAGATGTCATCTACTACTTCGTCCACTTTATGCATTCTGGAAGTCTGACTCATCTTTCTGCTCTAGCGACATCCCGACTGAGGGAAATCACATAACATATAACTGTTAGTCGCATGGTCGTGACTGTTATCTCTTAACCGTCTTTTAATCACGAGACCACGCGACTGCAGGTTTGCCTTAACTGTTTGACTACTCTGATCTAGCGATCATGCGACATGAAGAAAGGCGCAAGGTTGGAAGACATTTCGTTGACTTGCCTCAACTTCATACAATCACCCGACTGAGGTGGGTCCTGTTCTTTCTTAAAGCTTCATAACACAATATCATGTGACAACCCGACCAAAGGAAGATCGCTAAGTCTGGAGACACTTAGAGAATATTTGATTTTTTCACGAGACTAAGCGACACAAGGCAAAATCGAAGTCGGGAGATCATTTGGCATATTCGTTTTGATTCACGCGATCAAGCGACCTGACTTAACTCGTTATATAGCACATGCCTTAAGTAACTTGAAAAAGGTAACGACAAAATAGAAAGACATGGCTAAGGGTTTTTTAAAAATGCATCATTTAACATTAGGTCTTAGGGTTTTTGCAGGGTTTTAACAAGATTTTGACATGGAATAGGCATGAAAACCTGCAAACTTTCAGAGAACAAGGTAAGGAACAGGGAAAAATAGCAAAAACATGAAATACAACCAACAGTTACTTTTTCCATCCACTTGAGGCATGTGCTTTATGTTTAAATCACCTTGTCGCGCCAGTTTTTTTTAAGTGTCTCTAAGTTGCGCGACTAAGCGATGATCTGTTTTAAAAGGGAATCACGCATTCGCGATGAACTCATGTCTAGTTTTAATCTGTGTGCGAGTGCGCGATGAGATGTTTTAAAATGTATATTGCGCAGTTGCGATATCTAATCAAAGTCAAGTTTCAGGTCGGCGAGTCAGCGACAGGTTCAAAGATTGTATATCACGCAGTCGCTGAAGAGTTATGTTGTTTCTATCATGCTGCGCGACTGGGTGAGTCTTGTTTAAAATTAAAGCAATCGCGCACCCGCGTCAGTTTTTATGTCAATGTCATAAGTGCGTGATTCTGTGACAAGGTCAGGTTCTAGTGGTCGCCCACTCGCATAGGTTCTAACTCATGTGTATTTTACAGTGTGAGTGCGCGACGAAGGCATAATGTACTGATATGAAATTTCATCACTCAGTCGCACAGAGTATTTCTCAAGATTCATAAAGTCTGCGATAGAGCGATGAAAGAGATCATTCAACGTATCGCTCACTCGCTGATGTTTTGAGGTGATCAAAAGTTAGCTCGTGAGTATGCGATGACTAAAAAAATGAATGTCGCGCACTCGCCGATCAACTCAGACGAAAGGAAATATACTCGCGAGTGTGCGATGAGTTAAAGGAGGAAAGACATCACGCAGTCGCCAGTCAATAAAGATGAAAGGAAAAGAGCTCGCGAGTTGGAGACTAAAGAAAGAGGAGACACTGTCGCGCACTCGCAGTCAGTAACAGAGTAAGATTTTCAAGCTCGCGAGTTTTCGACTGACGAGAAAATAGATGTCGTCGCTCACTTGCGCATGAGATGAAAGCTGAAGTAAAAGTGGTGCGAGTGAGCGACCAAATAGAGTATGCAGTAAAAAATTGAATGTCACTCAGTCACTCAAAATCCAAAAGTCAGTTTAAACAGCCACGAGTATGCGATGATGGAATAGCTGAGAAGTAAGATGCATAGGCGCTCAGTCACCGAGACTCAGGTAATATGAAATGTGAACCTACGAGTATGCAACAGGTTAAAGAGGAAGGAAATATCACTCACTCACGCATGAACCAAAAAGTAAAGCATAAAAGTGGCGTGAGTATGTGATAGACATGAAATGAGGTCCAAAGACAATGCATCACTCAATCACAGAAAGTAAAATGTGAAAGAGAATGGATGGCGAGTATGCGATGAGTTAAAAAAGGGGATGTGTCACTCACTCGCAAGGATCTTCCCAAAAGTGAAAAATGTAGCAGCAATATAGACAGAGCAGATGAACTGTTAGAGTATAATTGATGGTGCATTCATTTGCATTCACCATTGTTTTCAATTTTTAGAGCCCAAGTTGTTAAGTTTGTAGAAGTGAGATATTTTGCTTGGTTTGCAGTGTTTCCAAGGTTGATCAGAGAATTCTAAATTTCAGGAAATTGTGCACAGGTTGGTCAGCTGATCTCTGAAATAGATTTGTTTCAATATCGGTAAGAAGAAAGAGATTTAGAGTGCTGCAAGTATGAGCAGAGCTATGGCTGAGATTCCACAAGTGCAGGAAGCAGATGTTGATATAGAAAGATTCAATAAAATATTGTATGAAGCCTTTAAAGTAGAGACTGACATCAATAAGTTCCTATTTGATATCAAAAATATCACTGATGCTAGATGGGACAGACAAAAGGTATAAGTACAGAGTACTCAGGACTTCAAGTGGCTATCGGATGATGAAGTAAAAGCTTGGGAAGTGATGACTACACCCAATAAAAAGAAGCCTGTAGTAGAAGAAGAAATCTTGGACGATGAATAAGGTGAACACTTGGCACTGCACTGTTCAAAACAAGAGGAATAGTTATTGTAAAAGGAGAATGTAGGTGAGTATGCAAGCACAGCTATATGGATTCAACATAAATACTATTAGCTACCATCTACAAATCTGATTACAGTCGCCAGATCCGGAGAAGAACAAGAAATATCTTTTTGACTTAGTCCTTTCACCGCTTCTTCTCTCTCTTTTGTCTCTCTTGTAACTTTAGGGTTAGGGTTTTCTATGACCATCCAAATCTTGTTGCATCCTTAAGGGATTCCAAGATGGTCAAAAACCTATATATAGCAGAAGAGTTGTAAGTTGTAAGGGTTCCTTTCCTCTGCTCTATTTTGGGTTTTTTCTTGTAGATGCCCAGAGCAGGTCCCTATTGGTCTTGTGGAAATTTTATTGTAAGTTATACTTCTGTGTCTTTGTATATTCTGGATAGCTTATTGTCTGGATGTGTTGAAGTAGAATACAGTAATAGAATACAGTGTGGTTTTCCCTCTTTCATATTATCTTGTCTCTTTGCATTCTGTTTGTGCTCTAGTATGTTTCACCTGTAAGGCATTTGAAATACACCAGCTACAAGGTAGTTTGTCTAATTGTTTATGAGTTCCTTTCAAGGAGAGGACTAAGTTTCATAGATGATTTCAGAGAGCAAAGCATTTTGATAAGGATTTGATGCAGATGTATGTATATTAGAGGATAGTTTGTAAGGCACTCTATCTCAGCCGCATGTAGTTTGTAAGGCACTCTACAGTATCTCTGTTATTTTATCTCTGTTGATTCATGTTTTCATTGACTCTTTGCCCAAGGGATAGGCACTGGTCTAAAGTATAGTTTGCAGTATGTTCCTCATCCAATATCAAAATCATTTAATCAAAATACTCTTGTTACTAAGAACAAATAAGCTGAACTCATAAGGATTTGTATCAGCAGGATACTATTCAGTTTGTTAATCCCTTGAAGAGTGGATCATTAGGTTATCCCTCCTACAGTAAAAGGAAGAAGGATGAAAATCCTTGTATCACTAATTTTTTCTATATTTAAAACCATAAGTTTGTATGGTTAAATCTTGTATCTGATTATGCTTGGTTATTTGCAAGGTGATTTATAAGTTGGTTTAACAAAGGTACATAGCAAATCAGTGTCCACATCAATACATACTATGTAAACATCAATCATAAAAGGTAAAACCTGCCTGAGTATATGTGGAGCTCAAAAACAAAGAAGGATCTTATCTAGTCCTTAGCAATTAGGCTTTTCTTGTCTCTGAATCAGTATTAGAAGGCATAGTGTTCAAGTAGTCATTTCAAGCACTGTGGTTCATACAAGAAAAATCCCTAATAGAATGATCTTGGATTGATTTAGGAAGATGATCAACTCGGCCAAAGTGAGAGAAATGTTAGTAATTGATGACATGGAAGAATGACACAATATTAATGAATGATAAAGATCAAACACACAATATAGAAGACATGTTAAAAATGGGGCATAGGCAATGAACCATTTTTAGGTGTCTACATTTTTCCCCTCTTTGAGACAATATGATTATGAGCATTGGATCAAATAAAAGTAGAAGATCATGCCCCAGTGGATAGACAGAATGGAGGTAGGACATCCCCTCAAAAAATTGGGGAGAAATTTATATGAGGATAATTTTTTGAAAACAAAGATAATTGATTGAAGAAATGTTAGGATAAAGAAGAAATTAGACGAAGAAATGTTAGTAAGATAGAAATATTTTGGCTTTCATAAGTGCAATTATATCATAAGAGCTTATTTTAATATTGCAAACTAGATGCAGTGCATCATGGCACAAAAGCTAGAGTGAGAAACTCATCCTTTTGCACAAACAAGATCAAAAAAGAAAATCAATAAAAGATAAAACACTCACTGAAACAATGTAAGCCAACAACCATTCTGATCTTTTGTTACCTGCATTAAATGTTCTTTGATTGATAGCTTAGTTTGGAAAATTGACTGATTGGATAATTGATTGACACGTTGGGTCAAGTGATTAATAGTAAAGATCGAAAGATGGAACAGGTCCAACTAGATTGAATGTTCAGTCACAATGATTCAAATCGCATTTGTGAGAACATGATTTTGTTAAGCACAGAATGATGCATCTATCATGGATGTCTGCAAACATGATGATCATTACGCAAAAGAAAGACAAATATGTACAAATTTATTGCAGATTTTTGAAGAAGCTTTTGCAATTTTTAGGATTTTTGAGATATTTGAATTTTTTCTGATGATCTTTTTTTAGGACTTTTGACAATTGTTTTTAGGATTTTTTCAGCATCATATTTGATTTTTAGGATTGTATTTGATTTTTAGAGATTTTTCAGAATCATGTTTGATTTTTTTTGGATTTTTAGCTTCTATTTGGATTTTTAGGATTTTTTCAACATCGTATTTGATTCTTTAGGTCTTTTTTCAGGATCGTATTTGAGTTTTAGAAAAAATTTCAGGATCGTGTTTGATTTTTTTGGATTTTTTGAAATTGCCCCTAGTGTCTAGCAAGGTAGGGACATTGTCAAAGGGGAAATGGACTGGTAGATGGACAAAGGCCAAGGGTCACTTGCATGGGATTTGTTTAGGTGCCAAGGACTATTCAAGAAATGGGATAACAATTTTTGTGCCAAGTGAAGGGACTGGTTAAGATAATGATAAGATAAGGAAAATAGTGTAGTGGATGACATGCGAGAAATGGACATCTCAAGAGGTTTTTCTTTGAAAACATGTTTTTGCATTTAATGTCCTTATTTTAATCAAGACCAAGATAGGGAGTTGGATAAGAAAAGTGTTAGGATATGGATATGATATGCAAGATCAATCAGGGATAATGAGAAGGGACATGGAACATGGATGAAAAGTTGTGATAGGATAGGAAATGTAAACCAAAGGGATCAAGACAATGTAAGAATATAGGACATGTGATGCTTCAAGGAAGATTTTTAACCGTGTCAAGATCAAACTTGGGGAAAAAAGTGATATGATAATGGATATGATAGGCATAGGATAATGGAGGACATGTTGGGGATAATGGAAGACAATGCCAATGAAATCTACCCCCAGGTATAGACTGCAAGAAGTTCATAGAATTACACATGATGCCTGTTTGCCAAGTTTTCATCATGGTACTTGCCCAAAGCACCTATTTTCCAGGTTTTCACTAGTGGACGAAATTATTTCTCTTTTTTCTTTTTTTCTTTTTCTCTTTTTTTTTTTAAACTTTTGGAAAAAACTAGATGCATGAAATGACATGGTCAGAGGACTCAAACACCTTACTCTTTGAAATGTGATTTTGAAATATATTGTGCAAAGACATTGGTAGGGTAATGACAAAGGGATTTGAAGTGGGTGATTGGATAAGGATGAGACAAGCTTTATGCAAAGGATTGGATAGGTTGGATGAAAGGTTGGAAAATAGGTTTTGGATGATGGAGGGAGTGAAAGAAGGATGGATGTTGAATGGATGGATATGGGTGCAAGAACAACATTGGTAAACACCTTGAGGGGTAATGGAGTGATGGAGGGAAAATATATTTTGGAGTTTGAGGGATTAATGAAGGAATGGATATGGATATTTTAGAGTTTGGGACACAAGGACCCAAAATGGATTTGGAAGATGGAAGACATTTAGATGGAGAGATAGCAACTTTGGATGCCAATTCAAACTTTTCTTTGGGACACTGTGCTTCAAGGAGCTTCTTGGAAATCCACATACTTTTTGTTTTTTTATTATTTTGAGGGTCCTTTGAATGTATTGCTTGCACAATGGATTTTGGAACCCATATGGATTTTGAATTTATTATTTCTCAATGGGCCTTTATGGCCTTTTTGATATTTATTTTTCATTTTGGATAAAAGTTTGCTTCTTTTGTACATGTTGATTATACTGTACATGTTTATCCTTGATAGCACGTGGATTTATTGACTTGTGGATTTTATTCTTAGCATCCAAATTGCTTGGAAAGGGAATGGGATTCATGGATGGATAGGAATAATGTGGAGGATTTTTGGATGGATGTAAGGTTCTCCAAGATGTGTGCCTTTGCTGACTTGCATTTGGGAAAGGGTAAGGGGATTTTGAGCTAGTGGAAGGAGGAATATATGGACCTAAGATGGATGGAAGGGTTGAAGGGAGAGGTATACACCTGGATTTGGATTTTGAAGGGATACCAATGCCTTGAGATGTAGATTTATTGTTCAGACCATGGCCATTTGAATTTTCTTGGACACCTAAGGGTTTCAATATACCTTTTGCATGGAGGTCTAACCCTTTGACTTGATAATGCTTTCTTTGACTAGTAGGATACTTGCTACAGGACGCGAGTCCATTATTCTGAGGTGTGAATGATATGGAAGGACTTATAGGACCATGAGGTGGACTAGACTAAAAAAAAATAGGGGAAGTCATTTGAAGTGTATGGGGTTCATGAACAACTTGCATAGATGTGCTTGAATCACAAGGGGGAGCACAAGGAACAATAGGATCCTGCGATGGAGTATGAGTAGTGACAAGATCATCTGGTAGGATAAGATCTTGTGGGGGATCTAAAGGGATGATGTGATCTTGAGGAGAACATGAAGGTGAAGGGACACCTTGATCTTGTCTTGGAAAGGGATCTTGGGAAGATATGGAAGGGAGATCATGATCTTCTTTCGAAAGTGGGAGGTCAATGGGACTTGGAAGGATATTTTTCTCTTGAGGTGGAAAAGGATCATTTTGGATAGGGGGATAAGGATAGTGGGATCATCATGAGGCTCAAGGGAAATGGGGCCTTGGTCAACAATAGAATAGAATTGGTCATTGAAGGGGTCTTGATCTTGATATGTTTTTAGACATGTTTCTTCATTGTTTTTATCATCCTCTTGACATGGGATATGACTTTGGACATGCAAGGGGGTTCTTTAAAGGGGTCAACATTTTGATATGAGGAAGATGGAATTTGGATAGGAATCTCATGAATAGGCTTGATTGAAATGGGATGACATGGTGGAATTGGTTCAAAGGAAATTGGTCTATGCATAGGACTAGCTTGGATGTATTTCATGGATAGCCATTGGAAGGTTGCATTGTTGGAAGAATCACTTGATGGGGAAGGAGGAAATTTCTCTTGGGAGGAATGTGTGGATGAAGGGGTGGAGGGAAACATGGATTTTTCTTGAAGGTTGTTAGTCCAAATCTTGATCTTTGTCCTTAGTGTTACTTTTTCAGAGTCGCCTTGTTATTTTGTGTATCTCAAGCTGCCTAAGCACTCATGTTCAAAATCTTAGCAAAAGATGTTCCCTATGTTCCATCGTTGCTTGCTAAAGAGATAAAATCCTTTTGCTAACGTATCTTTTGAACCGGTTTGAACAGGTTTGAACACCTATGAACAACCTTGAACTCTGTTCAAGGGTTTTCAAGGATGTTCAAGCTTGTTCATATTCTTTATAAAGTGGAAGCGGGTGATTAGCGATTTCGCTAAAAGGAGGTGTTTCATGATCAAAAATTATAGAACTTTGGTCAATCAAGGGTGGAAGGTTATCAGTTAAATAATTTGGCTCTTTGTACCAAAGTGTTGGTGAGATATTAAGGAACATGCTTAAATGAGGGTGAACACATACGAACATCTTTGAACTCTGTTCAAGAGTGTTCAAGATTGTTCAAGAGTGTTCAAGGGTGTTCAAGGATCTTTAAAAAAAGACATGCAACATAAATCAAGGATAGCCACTGTGTTTTTAGACATGCGTCCCACTCGGGTAAAGCTTTTAATGAAGAAGTCTTTTGGCAGCGGTTAAGTCATGTTTGATCTGTCAAATTAATGAGGAATTTGTGTGACATAAAAGTTTGCGTAAAGTGGCAGTAAATGATCACATGTGGGAATGGTCACTTCTCTCTTTGAGACATTATTGCCTTCATTATGGGTAATTAATTACTCATTCAAGATGTTTCTTTTAAAAGCCCTCCTTTCCATTCATTATTTTTGAATTGCTGTTGTTGTCTATATGCACAAAGAGCGGAGGTAAGGTTTTTTCAGAGCTCTAGCTGTAGAATTTTCCTCAGAGATTAAGGTAAGTCAGGCTGTCACTCTTCTAGTGTTCAAATTTAAAAGCTGGTGAATTTTACGAGAGTTTATGTAGCAATTTGCAATCTGTTCTTGCAAAAATGAAGTCAGCATTTCATTTCTTTGGGAATGTGTCTAGTTTAGTCTGCGAAAATTCTATCATAACAGACACAGATCTAGAAGGGTATGATATTGAAGGGATAGCTAATAGGCTTACTGCATGTGTTGAAGAAAATGTCCCTTCTATGGAAATTTTGGGTAGTGGGTTATGTATAGCAACGTGCTTCCCTCCTATAGTGGTTTTCCCTAAGCTTGTCCATGAATGTATTAAACATTATGACCAGCGAACTGAGTCAATTCTTAACAGAAATGGCAAAGTGTTAATGGTCGTAAATAGAGGAATTGTTGCCTCGACTTTCCAAATCCAAGAATGGACTTTTTTAGCTTTTTATCCCACCCAATCTCTAGTTAAGTTCAATCCTAATGCTAATGCGAACCATACTTCCATGGCTAAGTATTGGTTGTTAAATTCCCAAAGAGGAGGTTCTCATTTGCTCAAGAAGTTAAACAGAAATCACATGCATCCGCACATTAGTGATATCATGGTAATGCTACACAAAGTTAGAGGGTCACCCAAGGCTTCTTTTTTTGCAGACCGGTTATTCTAGTATGTAGAAATTATTTTAGAGGGCAAGCATAAGCTGGATTGGGCTGAGTTAATTGTAGAATCCATGAGGGAATAGTTGAATAGTTCCAAGCATACTGGCTATAGCTTTTATATGTCTTCTTATCTCATGTATTGTATAACATGTAGTAGGATATGGAGTGGCATGGTTCACGAGCCTTGGATTGATGGCGTGTGTGTGTTTGAATATTTCTCTATGCTTCACAAAGATAGTGTGATTCATAATTATAGGAGAGTTCATGATACTTTTATGGGAAAGCTTTGCTTTGAAATGTCTGGAGATTCGGCCAGGAGGATGAGCTCAGAAGCTCAACACTTTGTGACTAGGTTTGGGAGTTATTATATCCAATTTCGTAAGTTCTCTTATTTAAGAATTGGTGGTTTTGAGGATGCCCCTACCAAATTGCCTAGCTATGCATTTGACTGTTTCATTTTTTCTTAAATCTATAGACAGCTTGCTGTTGTGCTAAAACATTTCCTTCCTGGAGACCAAGGTGAAAAAATATTCCCATTGCAGCTAGGAAATATTTCATGTCTAACCTTTGAAGATGCCATAAGTATTGGAAGTGACCTCGGTCATTTCGATTTCAAGTACTATAAAGAAAGAACAGGCTTCGATAATAAAATTTTTGCTAGCGGTAGCCTGGGTTTAAGGTCTCACATGTTTCCAGTCCCCCATTTAGAGGATTTTTGGGAGGATTGTGTAAACAAATCTCAAGTCATGACCAGAAGCCATAGTAGACTCCGCATCTCTCAAATTCTGTCCATGAGAATACAATTTAGCATAGAGGGAGTAACAGATGATGGTTCTGATTTGATTGAACCTAATTTCAAAAGACTTCTAGATACTAAAGAGATAGATGTTGATTGGTCAAAGGAGGAAGATGATGACATTAAAAGGAGAACATAGCATGTTCTCAAATTAACTGAGAAATGGCTACAAGAAAAAAAAGAACAGTCCAGTCCTAAAAAGACTGGAAATAAATCTTCAATTTTTTTTTCTTCCCCTATTGTTTCTAATACGCCTAAAACATCTGATAATGTAGGTTCATTTGGTAAGAAGTAGAAGAAAGAATCTAAAAAGAAGTCTGTTGCGGAACTTTCCTCTAAGGTTTCTCCTCAACGTATCACCAGGTCACTCTCTTGATCACAAAAGAAGGCAAAGATGACTCAGGAACAGACGAAGATAGTTAATCTGGAAGATGACAAGTTTGAAGACTTGAATTATCAAATTGGTGATGATGACCAAATTGGGAAAGATCTTTTTGATCTTGAAGATGTAACCCTAGATTTAATGGATACTCCTATTAAATTTGATCCCCAACCAGAAACAACCAGTGACACACCCAAATGGTTGACTTCCTCAGTCAATAAAAAGTAGAGTCTGATTCCTATGTCCATACCAGTGCAAGATATTGTGAGTAAGTATGCTCAGAAAACCCCTAAAGCCAAGAAGGTGAAAAGCACAGCGCGCAAGTTTGTTGATGCTAAGAATAGAAAGTGGACGGCCGAGGTCACTACTTATAGGCCTAAGGAAGAGAAGAAAGATGTGGCGGTTGAGGACTTTGAAGTTACCAAAATTGAGTTGGGAACAATGGATAGAGCCAGGAAAAACCACCTATTCAAAGAAATATCCCAACAAATGTTGATTACATCGGTGTAGGATAGAAAAGAAAAGAAAGAATTGAAATAGACCATTGTTTCACTTTATCAATTTATTAATACATTTTGCAACTTTGATGCTACCCCATTGTCTCAGTCTTCTCAAGTGTTTGATCCCAATTATGAAGAAAATAAGACTCTACTGAATCAAGTTCAAAGGGGACGAACTCTAGTTTCTTTAGTAGATGAATGGATGGCTCAAGTGCTAAATAATGGAAGACAGTATATTAAATATTCTCATTCAATTCTTCATAACACCAAGACATTTATATGGGAACTGCAGGCTCAATGTCAAGTATGGGGCACAGATGAAGAAAAGTGGGTGTCAGCAATGACCAAATTTATGGAAATTGAAAGACATGGCTTTAATAAATTCTATGTAGAAAAGTCACTTAAAGGTGCCGAGGAGTCCTACTTCTTCATACTCAGAAAAAACATCAGCTAGCGTATTGCCTTGATAAGAAGTGCCATTACGGAGAATAAAGAATATGAAGCTGAAGCAAAGAAAATCCAAAAGGCTACCCTAACAGAGTTGAAAGTGATTAATTTCACTTATACCTACCCCTCTGTCTTTGGTGAACAAGAACTGAAAGGTGCTTTGGATGCTTTTGAATAAGCTATTAAAACTATCAGAGACAAGATTCATCCCAAGGCCTCTGATTTGACCCAGATAGCAAGGATTGAATCCATGCTTTATTTGTGTGTTGATCAGTTATCTAATGTTACTGATAGGGTGAAAAAGCTGAGCTGGAATAAAGATGCCTCAATGGCCCAAATAGTGAACTCTAAAATCCCACACCTATCGCTTGCAAAGGAATTAGTTCAAGCATACAAAGAATGGAAACTGACTCAATCAGTTGTCGATGAAGAAGGGAGTCCAGGGACAAGCGAGGATCGTGCCTTAGATAAAGATCCTGATTCTGCCATCTAGTTTCCCTTTTTACTATGTTATTATGCTAAACTTTAAGGACATGTGTCCTCTAACTGATGGATTAGTTACTTAACTATTTCACCAAGAGGCAGTGTTTTTCAGGAGGCCTCTCGGTGCTTAGTTGCTATTTTTATTGACTGCTAAAACTTTGAAGGGGGGTTCAGAAAAACTTTGATAATGAGATATAGTTTTGATAATTATAGTTCAAATTGTGAATGTTGTGAACAGAATTGATTTTTAGACAATTACCTGTGTTGTAATTTATGAAGTATATGACAGGAAGATTAATGAATCTGTGTTGTTTATGATTTTGAGCAAAGTGCCCTGTGTTGGCATATTGTTTGGCCTATTTTATATCTTTATCAGTTGTTGCATGATATCTAAATCTTAAATTTTATCTGTTATCTATTATCTACAGTCAAAGTTATTTATGTTTTTCATGAAATGGCATTGTGGAAGTGACTGTGTTTCCTTCCTATTCATTACCTGGTTATATTTACTTCACAAGTTGTTTTGAAGCATATCATTAAAGAATGATATTATTGCCTTTATAAGCTTTCTGGTTAAAAGCTAACCGATTAAATTATTTTCTCATTTCATTGAATATCATATAAGGGAGTTGTACCTATTATAAAATTCAGAGGGAAGTGATTACAAAATACACAAACCCAAATGTTAGAAATAGTTTGTCTTTTAAGGGTGATAGAGTAAACTTAAAAGATTATTTGTAAAAAGTCAAATCTGTTCACTAACAAATTTTTGGCGACTCCTCTGGG
The DNA here is from genome assembly GCA_018584345.1 of Thuja plicata. Taxonomy (NCBI): domain Eukaryota; kingdom Viridiplantae; phylum Streptophyta; class Pinopsida; order Cupressales; family Cupressaceae; genus Thuja; species Thuja plicata. Next base: position 1,810,881 of record MU226172.1, read on the forward strand.
GAGCGCTTATGGTGTAGACCTATGTTTAATGCTCTATTTTATGAATAAGTTATGGTCCTACCAGCTATGATAATACCCAATTTAGAGGAGCAACCTCCTGTTATCCAACCAGATCTTAATTTTCAAAACACTCAAGAGGATATCATTTTTTATTTGAACACTGTTGCTCAGAGTTTAAAGACCAGCTTTCACCAGTATCAACAAGTTCTCCTAGTTTTAGAAGAAGAGGAAGATATAGGAGAGTGGTTAAGAGGATTCCCGATCACCTAGGAGATACAAGTTGTTGACAGAATTGCTTAGAGATAATAAGTTAGAATAATTCTAGATTCTCAACCTTACACAATGTCTCAAAGGAAGGAGGGTATTTTTGATACTTTCTTTGAAAGCTTGAAAAATCTTCATTTTTCCTCCCCTTCCATCTTAAGACCCAAAGTGAAAAGTAGACCTTCTTCTCCTCCTAAAGCTGCCCCCAATTCTTCTTTGTCCTCTAGTGTCTGGAAAGCTTTAACTTTGTCTGGAATTCAAGCACCACCTCTAGTTACAATCTTTCCAAGTACAGTTATGGCTCAGCCATGGGGTGCAGCCGTTAGTCCTTTGAATTTGGGAGCTCATCATCCTTCCCTAAAGGTATTAAAGAAGTCTTACCTAAATTCTTAGGAGATGATAAAGTTTTGGTAGATGAGCACTTGAATGCATTCAATGTAGCTACTACTATTCTGGCAGTACAACATGAAGATGTAGCAGTAAGAATCTTCACTCAATCTCTCTTAGAAGGAGCTGTGGAATGGTTTGGCCATCTGCCAGCTGGATCAATCACAAGTTGGCAAACCATGAAGATAGCATTTGAAGGGTGCTTTAAAGGAGCTGATGATGAACATTCTTTACTAGCACAATTGACACAAATGAAGAAGGAGATTCATGAGCCAATGAGAGATTATGTGGCAAGATACAACAAAGTTATCCATAGAATCCATGTTGCCAAAATACCAACCCATGAAAACCAGCAGTGTTTCTTTGTAAATTCTATGCCCCCAGACATAGGATTTCACTTAAGAAGGAGTAGACCAGCTGATTTAGTTGTTGCCCAAGAATAGGCTACTGAGTTAGAAGATGATCTTATTATAGCTGGGAATTGGAGAAAAGATGTTTAGAATCCTCATTCTCAACCTTCTACTTTAGCTCCTACAGATCCAGTCTTTCAAAGATTATTGAATGACGTAATTGCCTTGAAAAGGCAATTACCAAAACAAGGATCTTAATTCCCTTCTCCTTATCAAGATATCAGCTGAAAGCAACCTAATCAATGGCATAATAAAACTCCTTTGTTGCCTCCGAATCAACCAAGATTTTCCATAGAAGCCTCACCAAAAGAAGCTGTCATGTGTTCCTTTCATCTAACAACAGATCATGATGGCAATTATTTTCCTGATATGCAAAGACATGTACAAATGGAGGCTACTAAGGATGTGTTAGGAGAATGTACTATGGAAGATCTCCCTCAAGATAGACCTAGCGACTTTGGTTCATACTTTTAAGAATATGAATCTGATTCAGAAAGAGGAGATATTCTGGTCACCCTTGGGGATCCTGCTTGTGCTATGCTTACTCAAAATCAAAAGTTTTCAAAGAATAGTTCAACTCAAGCTAATCCTATCCATAAGACTCAGGATCCTGTAAGTAATGCTCCTTCTTCTAGCTCTTTGACTCCTGATGTCAAGGTTGTGAAAAAAGACTCCAGCTTGTTTTCTTTTGATATTGTAGAATTTTTCAAGTCTTCTGCTATCCAAATCTCTCCCGTAGAATATCTGAGGTTAAACCCCAAAGAATTAGACAAATTAGTCAAATATGCGAAAGGTGACCTTGTGGACTCGTCACAATCTAACCAATGTGTTGTTGACCCAACTGATCATCTAGTTGATTTTCCTACAGTTATTTCACCATTTGTCATGAATCAGAGAGACACTATTGTCACTCCTACTCCTGAAGTGAAATGTGAATTTGATGAAACTAGGAAGCCTGACCCCTTTTATATTTCCCTACTCTTAAATGGCCTTGTAACCGCATTATAGACTCGGGGGCCTCTGATAACATTATGCCCTCATCTGTAGCCACGGCTTTAGGTTTAACCATGACCAAAACCTTTGGGAGGTGCTATTTAATGGATGGAAAACAAGTGCCCTTAATTGGTCAAGTTAAAGATGCTCACGCTGTTTTAGTAGCCTATCCTGATAAGAGGCTCAAGCTAACTATTTTAGTAGCAGATATACCTACAAGTTATGGTATGCTCTTGAGTAGAACTTTCTGTAGAGACATGGGCGGGGAAATAAAGATGGATTGGTTAGAAGCCATCATCCCTGTTGGGAAGAAAAAGGTCAAATTGGAACCTAAAGCCAAGAACAAATACACTGTAATTCCATCTAATGATCCTAAGGCACAAATTTTATTTGAAGACTATGAATTTGGTAATTACATGATTTTCTCAGATGAAGCCCCTCCTGTTTGTGAACATCCTGGTGGAAATAAGCAAATTTGGTTGATGGAATTTGATGGTAGTTGTGCTACCTCTGGTTCTGGAGCTGGTGTAGTCTTTAAGGGGCCTAATGATCAGTATATTCCTTTTTCCTACAAATTGGATTTTAAAAATACCAATAATACCACTGAATATGAAGCTCTTTTGTTAGGGCTGCGAGAAGCCAAAGCATTGGGAATAAAGGCACTTGTTGTGAAAGGTGATGCTGAGCTTATCCTCAAACAAGTAAAAGGTCATTTTTCAGTAAAGAATGAGTGTTTGAAACATTACAAAAATTTGGTATGGGATGAATGGATTCTTTTGAAGCCTTTTCCATAGAAGCTATTCCCAGGAGTCTCAATACAAGGGCTGATTCCCTAGCTATATCAGTGTCTCTACTCCTTCCTCACCCAGATTTCAAAATAGGAACATATAGGGTTGAGATGATATATAAACCAGTTGTCCCAGATAACATTGAACACCTGCAAATTTTTGAAGATGATACCCGGATAAAGGATTTTATGGCGTGTGTAGAAGCTTTCTCTTCTATGTACTTTGAGGGAATGAATGAAGATAGCGGAGGGATAAATCCTAAATTCTTACAAGAAGAAGAAGTTGTCTAGTTGAAGAGCAACAAAATTCCCAAAGGTTTGGTTTCCTTAGAGAACTTTTTTTCTCGAAAGGATGATAGTTTCGTTTCAAGAAAAAATTCTCAATCAGATGTGCAAAAGGAATATGACAAGGTGAACATTGGCACTATGGCTGAACCCAAGTGGATTTCTATAGGTAAAAATTTGTCTGCCCAAGAAAATAAAAAACCTTCAGATCCTGTTAACAACCTACACTGATGTTTTTTTCTTGGGATTATAGTGATCTTAAAGATTTTTGGAAAGGGAAATTTAGTCATCACATCCCTCTCAAGCCTGAATCAAAGCCTTTTAGGAAAAATATTTGTAGTTACAATCCCAAGGTTTTAGAAGCAATATTAAAAGAGGTTGACAAGATGCTAAAAGCTAGAATCATCTACCCTATCCACCATTCAACCTGGATTGTGAATATTGTCCCTATCAGAAAAAAGAATGGTGAAATAAGGATCTGTGTAGACTTTAGGAATTTAAATCAGGCCAATCTCAAAGATAATTACGCCCTACCCAAAATGGAAAATGTATTACAGGCAGTTGCAAGGTCATAAATGATGTCTCTTCTTGATGGGTTTTCTAGATATAATCAAGTAAGTGTAGCTGATGATGATAAATAGAAGACTGCTTTTACTACACCATCGGGAACTTTTGCTTACAATAGGATTCCCTTTGGCCTAATCAATGTAGGGGTAACTTTTCAAAGGGCAATGGATTCCTCTTTTGCTAATTTGAAAAATAGAATCATAGTAATTTACCTTGATGATTTAACTGTGTACTCCAAAAGGAGGAAACATCATGTTCGAGACCTTAAATCAGTTCTACAGAGATGTAGAGATCATGGCATATCTCTTAATCCTAAAAAATCAATTTTTGGTATGACCGAGATAAAATTATTGGGACATATTGTATCCAAAGAGGGAATTAAAATTGATCCTAAAAGAGTCAAGGCTATTCAAAAAATCAGTCTACCTTCAACGAGGACAGGAGTCAAATCTTTCTTCAGTCAAATTAACTTTTTGAGGGCTTTTGTCCCAGATTTTTCTAAGTTAACAAGGCACATAGTTGGAATGATGAGTTAAAAAAATCCCTTTAAGTGGAGAGAAGAAGGTAGGAAGGCTTTTAGAGAAATTAAGATAGCCGTGGCCAATGCCCCATCTCTAGTTTACCCAAATTACAAAAAATATTTTATCATCTATTGTTACACTTTTGATCACACATTGTCTGGAATTCTAACTCAGATAGATGTTTTAGGAAATGAAGCCCCCATCACTTTCATGAGTATGCCTTTAAAGAAGCATGAACTAAAGTATTCTCCTATTGAAAAGCAAGCCTTTGCTATGGTGAAATCAGTTAAGCAATTCAGATTCTACATCCTCCATTCTCATTCTATAGTGTTTGTCCCTGATTCAGCGGTGAAGGCACTACTCACCCAACAATAAATAGCCATGAACAAAAGAGCAGCATGGGTGACAAAGATTCAAGAATATGATCTAATAATAAAACCCAATAAGCTAGTTAGAGGCAGAGGTTTGTGTAAATTTATCACAGAAAATGTTAGTCATCCTGAAAATCCAAAATCTGAAATATCTCAAGTATTATTGGTTAGTTTAACAGATTCTTGGTTCTATGAAATTGCCTATTTCCTGACGTATGGAGAATGTCCAAAAAGGCTGTCACCTAAAGAAAGATGAACTCTAAGGCTGAAAGATGCTAAGTATGTAATATGGCAAGGTGTGCTCTATAAAAGGGGTCTTGATGGTACGTTTCTAAGATGTGTGGATAAAAGCCAGCAATTGAAGTTGCTCAAAACCTTTCATGAAGAGGCCTGTGGAGGCCATTTCTCATCTACGGTAATGGCATTCAAAATCCTCTAAAATTGTTTTTATTGGCCAGGTATATTCAGAGATGCCTATGCATTCGTCAGGAATTGCGAAAAATGTCAATTATTTTATGGAAGACCTCAATTAGCTGCTTTACCTTTAACACCAGTTATGGTGAGTGAACCATTCAAGCAATGGGGTATTGATTTTATAGGCCCTGTCAGTGCTCAGTCAAGTGCAGGTCACATTTATATCCTAACAGTGACTGACTACTTCACTAAGTGGGTCGAGGCTATTCCAACCAAAAAGGCTAATTCTCAAGTAGTTTGTGATTTCTTAAAAGATAAAATCTTGGTGCATTTCAAAGTACCCCAAAATATTGTAACAAATAATGCCACTTATTTCTCTTTGCAGGAGCTTTCCCTTTTCTATTTCGATCACAATATTTCTCTAGCTCATTCATTCAATTATTTCCCCCAAGGAAATTGATGAAGGGCAAGGTAGGAGAATCCCCAATGGAGATGTCCTAGCCCCAAACCAATAACCACACAATGGAATATAAATAACAACACAAAGATTTATATCCACATAATGCAAATACTCATAATAGAATCATTATATTTTCATCCAACATGCCCAGCTGTAAGGCCTACAGGGTTACGGCCAAATACAATGCAATTACAATAGAAACTTCATAAGATCTCACAAGATCCAAATGAAACCCTAGCTAGCCCAGATCCACACACTGGTAGGAACACCCAAGGAAGATCTAAACTTGTGCTCGCAAGCCCACCAAGCAATCTCCTTGTTTCCCAAGCCGCAGCCACTAGCTCCTCTCAAAACTCGCTCCACAACCACCTCTTCTCCCAGGTGGATGAATAATCCTAGATAGTCCAGATCCACACACTAATAGGAGCCCCCAAGGAAGATCTAAACTTGTGCTCACAAGTCCACCAAGCAATCCCCTTGTCCCCCAAGCCGTAGCTACTAGCTCTTCTCAAAACTCGCTCCTCTACCTCTTCCTCTTCTCCAGGATGAATGAATAATGACTAAAGACTTCCCCCACAACCCCTACTTATACCAATCTAAGCCACAGGTCGGCCCTGAACATAAATTAAATACAAACACATAAATTAAATGCCACAAGTCGGCCAACAACAACAATTAAATACCCAAAATTGATGTCTTAGTAAAATTGTGATATCTCCTAGCTCTGGATGAATTAGGACTTGTGCTTCAAACCGTAGGTAGAAATGTAGGCCCTCTTCAATCCATGAAATTTTAATCTCTAACTATTTGTGGAAAATTACTTATATGGCCTGTAATAGGCACCAAATTCCTAAGAAAGGCCGAGCTCCTCCCAGACCATGCCGAGCAACCAAGACCATGCCAAGTTGCATTAAATACATCAAAACCAATTAACCAAGACCCAAGTAGGTCCACACAACTCTACCAAATCCCTCACACATGAAAATAAGTTCACACAACTCCATCAAATCTCCCAAACATGCAGGATAGCCAACTACCCTGGGATGCTCCTGCATCAGAAATGGATAGGCTGAGTCAAGTAATAAAAACTTGATAATGATCATGAAAAAGATGGTAGATGATAGTGGCAAAAATTGGCATCAGAAGATTTTTGAAGCCCTTTGGGTTGATAGAATTACACCTAAAATAGCAATCAGTATGGTACCCTTTGAGTTGGTGTATGGAATTGGGGCACAAGTATCAGTTCCTCTGGAACTCTCCGCAGCTAAGCTACAAATGGCCATTGAGGACCAAACTTTCAAAGACTCCTTGGAGAAAAGAATTATGTACTTGCATAAACTAGAAGAAGAAAGAGAATCTTTGGTAGATAAGATTACTGAGCATCAAGCTAGAGTGAAGAACATTTTTGACAAGAAAACAAGACCCAGAAGTTTTCTGAAAGGAGATGAAGTTCTGCTATGGGACAAAAGAAAAGATCCTAAAGGTGCCCATAGTAAGTTTGAGTCGCTGTGGAAAGGCCCCTTATTTATCACTGAAGAGTTGGGAATGAATGCTTTCAAGTTGGCTTATCCAGATGGAACAATCTTACCATTTTCCTATAATGGGCAAGATCTTAAATTGTTGAAGCTTTAGTCTCAGTCTCTGTGTCCTGCTGTATATATTAGGTTAGGTTTTCTTCTGTTTGGTGTTTCTTCCCTTTCTTGTGAGTTTTCTGAGCCCTTTTTGCAGCAATTTGTGAAACTAGAGTAGTTGAGTTCTCTGGCTTTTGAGAAAATCCAGTCCCTAGTCAGAGCCGGTGTTACTCCAAATCTTGATCTTTGTCCTTAGTGTTACTTTTTCAGAGTCACCTTGTTATTTTGTGTATCTCAAGCTACCTAAGCACTCATGTTTAAAATATTAGCGAAAGATCTTCCCTATGTTCCATCGTTGCTTGCTAAAGAGAGAAAAGCATTTTGCTAACGTATCTTTTGAACAGGTTTGAATAGGTTTGAACACCTATGAACAACCTTGAACTCTGTTCAAGGGTTTTCAAGGATGTTCAAGCTAGTTCATATTCTTTATAAAGCAGTAGCGGGTGATTAGCATTTTTTCTAAAAGGAGGTGTTTCATGATCATAGGTTACAGAACTTCAGTCGATCAAGGGTGGAAGGTTATCAATTAAATAATTTGGCTCTTTGTACCAAAGTGTTGGCAGGATATTAAGGAACAGGCTTGAACGAGGGTGAACACATACGAACATCTTTGAACTCTATTCAAGAGTTTTCAAGAGTGTTCAAGAGGGTTCAAGGGTGTTCAAGGATCTTTAAAAAATGACATGTGGCATAAATCAAGGATAGCCACCATCTTTTCAGACATGGGTCCCACTCGGGTAAAGCTTTTAATGAAGAAGTCTTTTGGTGGCAGTTAAGTCATGTCTGAGCTGTCAAATTAATGAGGAATTTGTGTGACATAAAAGTTTGCGCAAAGTGGCAGTAAATGATCGCGTGTGGGAACGGTCACTTCTCTCTTCAAGAAATTATTGTCTTAATTATGGGTAATTAATTACTCATTTGAGACATTTCTTTTAAAATCCCTCCTTGGCATTTATTATTTTTGAATTGTTGTTGTTGTCTATATGCGCAAAGAGCGGAGGTAAGGTTTTTTCGGAGCTCTAGTTGTAGAATTTTCCTCAGAGATTAAGGTAAGTCAGGATATCACTCTTCCAGTGTTTAAATTTAAAAGCTGGTGAATTTTATGGGGGTTTCTGTAGAAATTAGCAGTCTGTTCTTTCAAAAATGAAGTCAGCATTTCATTTCTTTGGAAATGTGTCTAGTTTAGTCTGCAAAAATTCTATCGTAACAGACACAGACCTAGAAGGGTATGATATTGAAGGGATAACTGATAGGCTTACAGCATGTGTTGAATAAAATGTCCCTTCTATGGAAATTTTGAGTAGTGGGTTATGTATAGCCGCGTGCTTCCCTCCTGCAGTGGTTTTCCCTAAGCTTGTCCATGAATTTATTAAACATTATGACCAACGAACTGAGTCAATTCTTAACAGAAATGACATAGTGTTAATGGCCGTAAATACAGGAATTGTTGCCTCAGCTTTCCAAATCCAAGAACGGACTTTTTTAGCTTTTTCTCCTACCCAATCTCTAGTTAAGTTCAAGCCTAATGCTAATGCAAACTATACTTCCATGGCTAAATATTGGTTGTTAAATGCCCAAAGAGGAGGTTCTCATTTGCCCAAGAAGTTAAACAGAAATCACATGCATCGGCACATTAGTGATATCATGGTAATGCTACACAGAGTTAGAGCATCACCCGAGGCTTCTTTGTTTATAGACTGGTTATTCTTCTATGTAGAAATTATTTTAGAGGGCAAGCATAAGCTAGATTGGGCTGAGTTAATTGTAGAATTCATGAGGGAACAATTGAATAGTTCCAAGCATACTGGCTATAGCTTTTATATGTCCTCTTATCTCATGTATTGTCTAGCATGTAGTAGGATATGGAGTGGCATGGTTCACGAGCCCTGCATTGATGGCATGTGTGTGTTTGAATATTTCTCTATGCTTCGCAAAGATAATGTGATTTAGAATTACAGGAGAGTTCATGATACTTTTATGGGAAAGCTTTGCTTTGAAATGTCTGGAGATTCGGCCAGGAGGATGAGCTCAGAAGCTCAGCACTTTGTGACTAGGTTTGGGAGTTATTATATCCAATTCCGTAAGTTCTCTTATTTAAGAATTGGTGGTTTTGAGGATGCCCCTACCAAATTGCCTAGATATGCATTTGACTGTTTCATTTTTGCTGAAATCTGTAGACAGCTTGCCATTGTGCTAAAACGTTTCCTTCCTAGAGACCAAGGTGAAAAAATATTCCCATTGCAGCTAGAAAAGCTTTCATGTCTAACCTTTGAAGATGCCATAAGTATCGGAAGTGACCTCATTCATTTCAATTTCAAGTACTATACAGAAAGAACAGGCTTCGATAAAAAAAAATTTGCTAGCGGCAGCCTGGGTTTAAGGTCTCACATGTTTCTAGTCCCCCATTTAGAGGATTTTTAGGAGGATTGTATAAACGAATCTCAAGTCATGACCAGAAGCCATAGTAGACTCTGCATCTCTCAAATTCTATCCATGAGAATACAATTCAGCATAGAGGGAGTAACAGCTGATGGTTCTGATTTGATTGAACCTAATTTCAAAAGACTTCTGGATACTAAAGAGATAGATGTTGATTGGTCAAAGGAGGAAGATGATGACATTAAAAGCAGAACACATCATCTTCTCAAATTAATTGAGAAATGGCTACAAGCAAAAAAAGAGCAGTCCAGTCCTAAAAAGACTGGAAATAAATCTTCAATTTTTTTTTCTTCCCCCATTGTTTCTAATACGCCTAAAACATCTGATAATGCAGGTTCATCTGGTAAGCAACAGAAGAAAGAATCTAAAAAGAAGTCTATTGCGGAACTTTCATCTGTGGTTTCTCCTCAACGTATCACTAGGTCGCACTCCTGACCACAAAAGAAGGAAAAGATGACTCAAGAATAGATGGAGACAGTTAATCTGAAAGATGACAAGTTTGATGACTTGAATTATCAAATTGGTGATGATGACCAAATTGGGAAAGATATTTTTGATCTTGAAGATGTAACCCTGGATTTAATGGATACTCTTGTTAAATTTGGTCCCCAACTGCAACAAACAGTGACACACCCAAATGGTTGACTTCCTTAGTCAATAAAAAGCAGTGTCTAATTCATGTGTCCATACCAGTGCAAGATATTGTGAGTAAGTATGCTCAAAAAACCCCTAAAGCCAAGAAGGTGAAAAGCACAGCGCGCATGTTTGCTGATGCTAAGACTGGAAAGTGGATGGCTGAGGTCGCTACTTATAGGCCTAAGGAAGAGAAGCAAGATGTGGCAATTGAGGACTTTGAAGTTACCAAAATTGAGTTGGAAACAATGGACAGAGCCAGGAAAAACCACCTATTCAAAGAAAAAGCCCAACAAATGTTGATTACATCGGTGCAGGATAGCAAAGAAAAGAAAGAATTGAAATAGACCATTGTTTCACTTTCTCAATTTATTAATGCATTTTGCAACTTTGATGCTACCCTATTGTCTCAGTCTTCTCAAGTGTTCGATCCCAATTCTGAAGAAAATAAGACTCTACTGAATCAAGTTCAAAGGGGACAAACTCTAGTTTCTTCAGTGGATGAATTGATGGCTCAAGTGATAAATAATGGCAGATAGTATATTAAAGATTCTCATTCAATTCTTCATAACACCAAGACAACTATAGGGGAACTGCAAGCTAAATGTCAAGTATGGGGCACAGATGAAGAAAAGTGGGTTTCAGAAATGACCAAATTTATGGAAATTGAAAGACATGGCTTTAATAAATTCTATGCAGAAAATTCACTTAAAGGTGCCGAGGAGTCCTACTTCTTCATACTCAGAAAAAACATCAGTTGGCGTATTTCCCTAATAAGAAGTGCCATTAAGGAGAATAAAGAATATGAATTTGAAGCAAAGCAAATCCAAAAGGCTGCCCTAACAGAGTTGAAAGTGATTAATTTCACTTATACCTACCCCTCTATCTTTGGTGAACAAGAACTGAAAGGTTCTTTGGATGCTTTTAAATCAGCTATTAAATCTATCAGAGACAAGATTCATCCCAAGGCTTCTGATTTGACCCAGATAGCAAGGATTGAATCCATGCTTTATTTGTGTGTTGATCAGTTATCTAATGTTACTGATAGGGTGAAAAAGCTGAGCTGGAATAAAGATGCCTCCATGGCCCGAATAGTGAGCTCTAAAATCCTACACCTGTCGCTTGCAAAGGAATTAGTTCAAGCATACAAAGAAAGGAAACTGAATCAATTGGTTACCGATGAAGAAGTGAGTCCAGCGACAAGTGAGGATCATGCCTTAGATAAAGAGCCTAATTTTGCCATCTAGTTTCCCTTTTTACTATGTTATTATGCTAAACTTTAAGGACATGTGTCCTCTGACTGATGGATTAGTTACTTAACTATTTCACTAAGAGGCCATGTTTTTTGGGAGGCCTCTCAGTGCTCTGTTGCTATTTTTATTCTGACTGCTAAAACTTTGAAGGGGGGTTCGGAAAAACTTTGATAGAGAGATATAGTTTTGATAATTATAGTTTAGATTGTGAATGTTGTGAACAGAATTGATTTTTAGACAATTACTTGTGTAGTAATTACTAAAGTATATGACAGGAAGATTAATGAATCTGTGTTGTTTATGATTTTGAGAAAAGTGCCCTGTGTTGGCATATTGTTTGGCCTATTTTATATATTTATCAGCTGTTGCATGATATCTAAATCTTGAATTTTATCTGTTATCTATTCTCTATAGTCAAAGTTGTTTATGTTTTAGATGAAATGCCATTGTGGAAGTAACTGTGTTTCCTTCCTATTCATTACCTGGTTATATTTACTTCACAAGTTGTTTCGAAGCATATCATCAAAGAATGATATTGTTGCCTTTATAAGCTTTCTGGTTAAAAGCTAACCGATTAAATTATTTTGTCATTTCATTGAATATCATATAAGGGAGATGTACCTGTTATAAAATTTAGAGGGAAGTGATTACAAAATACACTTACCCAACTGTTAGAAATAGTTTTTCTTTTAAGGGTGATAGAGTAAACTTAAAAGATTATTTGTAAAAAGACAAATCTGTTCACTAACAAAGGTCAATGTATTGAGGGGAAATAGGTATGTCATCCATGTGGTTGTTTTGGGGTGAGCCATTGCTAGACATAGGTATTTTATTTGTTTGATCCAATTTTTGAAACAAATTCTTTAAAAAAAATTATTTGAATTTGTGTTGCTTGATGGGTCTTGTTTGTGATACCTCATCATTATTTAGATGTTGGAAATAATTTTTGGAATGAACATGTTCAACAAAAGGTTTCTTACTGATTATGCTTGGTTGATGTTCAAGCGATGTCACATTTGAATTTTTCTTTGTTTGATAAGACATTGGTGGTGAATTGGAGGACACAAAAGGTTCCTCAAGCAATGTTATTGTTTTTGATCTTGGTATTGATTGTCTTGTTTGCATGATTAGCACAAGAGGTTGTGAAATTGTTTGAAGATCACTTGGTTGCATTGGAATGAAGATTGGTTCATAATTTGGTGGTGGCCCCATTTGAATTATGCCACAGTCAAGTTGAAAGGTTTGATTTGGAACTTGGTTGAATGACTTATTTGAAATTTGAGCACATGGAGACTGATTTGAAACTTGATTGAATTGAGCATGATTTAGAACTTGGTTGAAGAAATTTGGATTTTGCACATGATTGAATTGGGCTTTGTTAAATTGTTCATTTGCCTCATTGAGTTGTGAAATGAGTTTTGGTATCTTTGATTTCTCAATGAAAGATTATGTGTCAATTTCACCAAAAGATTCACTTGGACATCCAAGGAGTTTGGACATCTCCTTTCTACTCTTTATCATCTTTTATACACTCTCTTCCAAGATTTTCTTTTCTTTATCTAATTTTTCTTTCAACTTTTGAATCATGTTTGCATGGACTTGATGCAATTGATTGTGTTGATGTCATTTGCCTTGGCTCAAAAGCTTGTTGTTGCAAAGGTATATCTTGTCTTTGATCAAAATGTAATTGTGAGTTTCCTTTCGATGGAAACATGGGTTGATAAGTTTCTAGTTGCCTTTTGGATTCTTAGAACCTAGTGAAGATTGACATGATGAATATATGCAAATGCAAGATTTTTGAATTTTCTGAGGGACTTTTAGGATGAAAATTCAACCTAAATATGCAAAGACTTTATGTAAATGCAAATTTTGACTTTGGATGCAAAGCAACCTATGGCTTAATGCAATTGATTTTTTTGGACTTTTGGAAATGCAACTTTTGAAATGCAAGGAGCTTATGCAAAATGCAATCTAAGGCTTGTGAATTTTTTTTTTCATTTTTGGGACTTTGATAAAAAAATATTTGGAAAGGAGACTAACCTAAGAGCATAACCTCATGAGGTTGAATAAGAATCTTGACTTGAAAAAAGGATTGAGGGACAAGGGATAATTTTTATAAAAAGGATTAGGTCAAATCCATCATTAAAAAGGTGGAATATGACAAATTGATAAAGGGGGGGTTTGAAATTTTTGGGACAAAAGGGGACCAAGTCAAGATCCTATTTTCAGTGCTATAAAGAAATGTTCCATGATTTGGATACTTTCTAGGATTTGTTTGCAAAGTTTTTAGAGAGGATTTAAAATGAGCTATGTATGCAAGATGACTATGATTAGGACCTATGCAAGAGGGATTATAATGAGGATTATGATGAGGCCTATAATGCAAGGGACTCTTTGAAATGCAAATGCAAGGGGACTAGGACATGAATATGCAAGATGAAGATTATCAAGCATGCCAAGAGGTTCCAAGTGAAAAGTTTAAGGTTCCATATGATTACTCAAAGACAAGGTGTTTTTTACCATTTGATTGTTTTTGAAGCTTATTTGGAAAAAGTATTCTTTAAGAAGATTTTTTTAAATATTTTTCCATTTTTATTAAATTTTGAAACACTCACGCAAGACACATCATTGAGAATGGCTATTGTAAATAGGAACAAACACACCACATCCTAAGGATAGCAAGGACAATATCTGTTAAATCCCCACTTGAACCAAAGTTTAGCCACCCTTACTAATAGCAGACAACCTAGAATCTTGGAGGCATGGGCTCCTCCTTACAGTGCACTCGCTTATCAGGCACTCCAAGCTTCAAATCCCAAGGGTCATCACTTCCAAAGGGATTATTGTCTCGACTAATAGTCATGAAAGTGTGGGGCTTCTTAAATGGTCTCCGACCTTTTGCGCCAACAGATAGAATTTTTTTGGATACTACAACATGTTTTTTAGTAAAGGCATCCATTCGGGTGGTTATACGTGCGACAGATTAGCTCCATGGTTCTCAGCCTAAAGAAGTTACGTTCTGTAGGTTTTTACGCACCACAAGGGTGCTGAGGGAGATCTTCTTCCTGATATAACATATTCAACACCCATTCATTGTGAGATTAATCACAATGACATCTTTTCTATACCAGTTTGGAAGGGCTTGGATTTAGCCTGTTACCGGTTGGGCAATCCACTCTCACTGGCTCTATTAAATCACTTGGGAGGTAGCCACACTAAAGGACTTGCATGGATTTCTCTTACACCCAAGATCCACAAAGGTGAGGGGAGAGGATACGTCCATACATTTCCTAGGGATTAGAAAAAATAGAAGACACTTCAAACACATGAATGCATTGATTCATTTTAAAGCACCAAGCTGAAGTGTTTTCTAACTACTAAAAGCACACATGAAAGTTTCAGAAAACACACAAGGTCTTGTACAAACATCCTGCATCAAAATTGTTAGTATTTTTATGATTCATTCTTCATCCCATGATTACCAAAATGCTGCAAAAATCATTAGTAACACAGAAAAAAGCATACAAAGGAAAAACATACAAATAAATTGAAATTGGAACAAGTGCACCTTGATTTTTTAATGCTTTTTACCTACTCATAAAGATCCAATTTGTAGATATATCTCTAGACCATAAAATTGAAAATGGAAAGAATTAACCCATTTTACAAATTAGTGAGCTTTCCAAAAATGTAAGAATTTTTAAAAAATTCCTTAATTTGTGCCCTAGGGACCCTATTTTTCAAAACATACCAATTTTTGAAGACGTAATTATTTTGGCCATTATTTTTCATGAAAATAAAAAACTTAGAGAATAGACCCCATTTAGATTTTGAAGAGCTTTCCAGAAATGTAATTTTTTTAGAGAATTTCACTAATTTGCGTCCGAAATTAATTGTTTATGAAAAATCATAAAAAAATATAAATACTGCAATATTAATCAGAAAAATCTGATTTTTGGACTGTAGGCTCCTGATACCATCCCCAACCTACAATAAAAGTTTCATAAATAGATTCAAAGCCATTTAGGAGATATGATCAAATCATTGAAAACCGGCATGCAACAACAAAACAACAAAGAAAACTTACATGCAAACAAATTTATCATATTTTTAGCATGTTCACGTCTGGTTCACCGAATGTAAGACTAGAAAAAGGCATGAATAGCATATATAGGTAACCACAAAGTGCTAAAGATATGCAAACCTATCTAATCTATCATGAAAACCATTTGAAATGAGAGTATAACATAAATCATGAAAACACTTAAAACCCCCTTCAAATGTAGCTCCCATGTCCTCCTTTCTTCTCCATGAGATAGATTATGTGTTTCTCTTTTGTCAATGAAAAAATTGCACAAATATTGAAAATCCCAAATTGAAAGCGAGAATACTAGGAGACAGTGGTTCTTAAAATAGAAAGAGAGGAAAGCATCTCAATTTATAGAAAATGAGAAGCAATTAGGTGAAGATTGCATAGAATCAATGCATGATGAAGGGAAAATAAGCTAGGATTCTTGGAAGCACGATTAGGGGGAAAATGAATGATGGAGATATTGAAGATATCGAAGATATTGAAGAAGCACCCTAATAGGGATGTGGATCCTCAATTAAGGGATATGACAATTAAGTGAGATTAGGAGGATTTAATCAATTAATAAATCTATATTCCTCACAAATTTAAATTAGTATATATGAAATTATAAAATCTCGTGAATTGGAATTAGGCAATTAATTAATTAAAAATTAATTAATTGTGAAGACTTAGAAAAAAGGGGAATAAATAAAGTCAATTTATTTATTCAATTAGGACCTAGGGATAAACTATAGGTTATTCAGCCCAAGATGATAGATTAGTGAATTATCGATCAAATTGAAGGTATTAATGTTGAATTGAAATGATTTTGATGATATTGATAAGGATTAGGATCGATTCTAATAATTCTGGAATAGTTTTGGAAATCACGAGGCATCGATGAACTTTGACAATGCTCTTGAAATGATGATTGGAAATGATATTATGGCATCAATGAACTTTGACAACACCATAGGATTGAAATAAGAATAGGGAAAGATTGATGAAATTAGACAATGTTCCTGAAACAATGACGATTTGCAATAGTATTGATGAATTTTGACAATGCCAGAGGAGGAATTAAATGATAATAAGGCATCAATGAAATTTGACAATGCCAGAGGATTGATTGAAAGAGATTGATAAGACATTGATATGAGTTTGGAATCGAATGAGTTTGGAATGATATTGGATTGATTTAGGAAGATGATCAATTTGGCCAAAGTGAGAGAAATGTTAGTAAGTAATGACATGGAAGAATGACATGGAATAATGACACAATATTAGTGAATGATAAAGATCAAACACACAATATAGAAGGCATGTTAAAAATGGGGCATAGGCAATGAACCATTTTTAGGTGTCCACATTTTAATTTGTCTATAACAATTCGGATATAATGGTGACATTTTTAGGTAAAAATTGATTCAAAATAGCCAAAACGAGTTTACTATGCATTGTAGATTGGGTAATCGTTTGCTAACAAAAATCTAACATTCTTGCCCACATAAAATATTAAAACTAAAAGGGTCTTTGCTAGAAATTCATATTAAATAATTTTCTACCTTTTTTTAGTATTTGATCAAGAACTTAATTGAATTTGGATGTCATAGTCAATTAAGTGAAACAACAAGGAATCTTGAGAAATAGTTACTGGGTATAACAATTCAAATAAAATGGTGACAAAAAAAAAATGTAAATATAGAAGATATGAGTGCCCTGATTGAAGTTAGGAATTCTAAGAAACCAATATGTTCAAACCAGAGTAATTTGAAAGATTACTAAAATTGCTAAGGTAATTTCAAAGTTGAAATAAACACTACAGAAATATGAAGTTTTGTTTTAAAATAGCAAGAATAAGAGCACCTGATAGTGCGAGAATGAGAACGCATGGTAAACTCTTGAAAACTAAATTTGATTTAATTGTTAAAAATTGTTATTATGGTGGGGAGAATGATGTTATAAGATTAAATTAATTTTGAAAAAATATATTTCAAGATTTTAGGGTCATGTTGCTATTCTGAGCCCGCATGTCCTTTCAACCCGCATTTACTACAGGAAAAAGCTTAGTATTTATGGCCCCGGCCACCATTAGCCTAGCACTTGATGCTGGTGTTATTTTGGTGATGGATAACACTGGCACCTCCAAGAAAGAGACCCCACAAGTTTGTTCCCAAAGTGTTCCATGAGGTATGTCTTAGCCTGATATTTTTTTTCCCATTCATGAGTTTGATGATGCATGTTCTTGGCTTGAAACACATACTCTTATTGGTTACTTTATGGGTCGCAACCCTCCTAAAAATATGATTAAGGATTGGGTGGCGAAAGCCTATACTCCTCATGGAATCCATCTGGATGGCATTCAGAGTCTCACCAAAGGTTTCTTTTTCTTTCTCTTTTCCAATCCCACCCTAGAATATTAGGGATTCCCTCTTAGTTTTGCAGCGTTGGTCTTGAGACTTTTCTGTCTCTGACGATAAGAAACTAAAAATCCCTATGTGGGTTGAGTTTCCCGGTCTTCCTCTACCTTGTTGGCCTTTCATTCATGCCATTGCAGAAAAGATAGGTAGGGTTATTTGTAGTGAGCATGACCATTTTTTCAATCCTTGGCCTCAAAAGAGGCTCTGTATTGAAGTCGACCTCTCCCGTGATCTTAAAGAAACTATTGAGATTCAGGTTGGTGAAACCATCTTCTCTCAGAAGGTGCTTTACCTCAACCTTCCCAACACTTGTTATCATTGTCAATCTGTAGAGCACAAGATCAAGGACTACCCTTTGGCAGTTCCTCAACCAAAACCTCCTCCTAAGGATTATGGTTCACAACCCGTTGATGCTAGTAAAAAGGAGGACACCAATAAGGATGACTGGGTAACCGTCGGTCACAAGAACAAATAGGTTAAACCTATTGCTTCAACTTCCACTCCTCATCCGCCACCTCCTGTAGCACCTTGAATTGCTTCTCATGCTGAGAATGTTTCAAACCCTAGCTAGCAGGGGAAAGAGACTTTGGATTCTGGTGGAAACCCTCTTTGGGTTCGCACACCTCAAGAAGCTTCCATGATTTCTACTCCCTCTACCTTCTACCACTCTCACAGCCCTAAAGGGCATGCTGAGGCTTCTTAGGAGGGTATGTCCAACAAGTGCAGAAATATTTCCATGGAGCCTCCTAGGACTAACTTTCCTTATTTATCAAATAGTTTTGTTTCCCTTGGGGAAGGTGATGGTATGGATGACATTGTTTTCCATGAAGTACATCTCATGGAATGTTAGGGGTCTGACAGACCTACCCATAAATTATTTTTTTAGAGATGTTCATCATCGTGTTAGTCATCTGGATGTTTTATGCCTCTAGGAAGTTAAAATTTTTGGTTTTTTGCTTGATGATACTTGCAAAGTTATTTGGCCAAAGAGCCTTGCTCTTTGTTCTCAGCACGAAGCTGGTTGAGGTGGAGTTGTTACTCTCCTATCTCCTTGTTGGCATTCTTTCTTAATCAATCATGGTTCATATCCCATGCAACAATCTATTTGGGCCACTTTCATTATCGAGAATCATTCTTTTGGCATAGTTAATGTTTATGCTCCCAATGATGCTATTGAGAGATCTCATCTCTGGCATTGGCTTGCGGATTCTCTACCACCAGATATTTGGATTTTTTGTGGTGACATTAATATGGTTGAGGTGGCTTCTGAAAAAGATGGCATTCTGCCTTTTTGATGGACAACTGGTGAACGGGAAGCCTGGTACTACATGCGTAATAAACTAGGCCTTTTTGATCCCAATCTTGGCCACTACCAAACTGATGGCATTTGGCACATGTGGTCTAATTTTAGAGCTTCTTCTGACAGAATTCACAAATGGCTTGATCATGCCATTATTACGGCACAGTCTTTTGTCTCTTTTTCCAAAAAATAAGCCTTGCCAGTTACTCCTCTTGTTGATGTGACCTTGTCAGATCACTTCCCCATCCAATTTAATATTGTTTGGCAAACAGCTAAGGCACGGCCTCCCACCACTCAATTCTTTTTTAATACTTTCATTCTTAATCATGCTTCCATGGTGGCCCACATTCATCGAGTTTGGAACCTTGGGCCTCTACCATTGCAATCGCCTGGCTAGATTCAATGGTGGAATGATGTCATCCGATGTACAGCATGCTTTCTCTACATTTATGGTAGATATCTTTCCATCTACCACCAATGATTGTATGGTTCCAACACCAAATCTCTCTGTGCTGCCACAGATACCTTAGCTCTTGATCCATTCAATTAGAGTTTGCAACTTCACCTTTCCCAATTGTGGCACCACAAACAAATTGCAGACAATTATGTTGCCAGATGTGCTCATATCAAGGCTAGACTGCACTGGTTAAAGGTTGGAGATCAAGCCTCTAAGGAATTTTTGTGGCCCTCCATTCCCGCCACACTAATGTGGGCATAACCAAGATCAAAGAGGGTCAATCCCTCCTCACTAAGCTTCCTGATATTCTGCAAGCTTTTGTTCATCATTATGAACAAGTATTTTCCACTCAGGGATCTTCTCCTGCAAGTGAGAAAGATCTTGCGGGTTGCATAGATATTGTGCCTCAATGTGTCTCACCTTCCCAATGAGATTTCTGTGACCAGCTTATTACCTTGCAAGATCTCTGAGAAGCTGTCTTCGCCATGGCTAATGACAAAGCTCCAGGTTGTGATGGGTTTCCCTATAAATTTTATAAAACACTCTAGGATGCCATCGGTCCTAACTTACACCAGGTCTACCTCGAAGCATACCACTCTCAGTCTCTAGGAAAAATTATCAATCAAGGAAACATTAACTTCATCCCTAAAGCTGGGGATCCTAAGGATATCTGCAACCAGTAGCCTATTACCTTGCTTAATGTCTCATACAAGATTATCGCTAAGGCGCTGTCTCTCAAGATTCATCACATCCTCCCTCAAATTGTTCGGCCAGACCAAACTAGATTTATTAAGTCCAGATATATTCTAGACAATATCATTGCAGTTTGGGAAGGTATGGAATGGGCTCGTAAGTCACAACAAAAAGCCCTTTTTCTTAAGATTGATTTTGCTAAAGCTTATGATCATACTGAATGGCCTTTTATTCTTGCTATGCTTCATGCTCTAGGTTTTGTCCCAATATTTCTTCAATCTGTGCAGATGATTTTTAGGGATTCCTCTACTTGCATCACCATTAATGGCAGACAATATTCCTCGTTTGGGCTCTATAGATCCATACAAAAAGGATTCCCTCTTTCTCCTGCTTTATATGTTTTGGCTGCTAAGGGCTTTTGCTATTTGTTAGCTCATTCAATTTCTCTATGCATTGTTTGTCAGATTTCTCTTCCCAATACCACACAGCAACTGGTTAATGACCATTTTTCCGATGATTCTTTTCTCACTCTTATAGAGGATGAAGAAAATATCAAGGCAGCCTTACAGTGTTTAGACACTTTCTGTCTGGCCTCAGGCTCAGCCATTCAGTGGCATAAAACCTTATGCTACAGGAAGTCTTCCCTTCTTGACCTACCCTGGTTTTCCCAATTTGGTTGGTCCAGGATTCAGCATGGGGAAATGTTTCTCTTCCTTTACATTCCTTTTGCATTTCAAGATACTTCTACTAAACTATGGAATGTCGTGCTAGCTAAAATTGAAAAAAAAGCTTACCTATTGGATTACCAAGCTGCTCTCGCTCGCTGGAAAATTTCAGATCTGCTCCAAGGTTTTGGCTACTACTCATGTTTACTATTCTTTCTGTTGGGACCCTTCAAAGGCTTCCTACAAGAAGCTCAAAAAATTGTTGAGGGACTTTCTTTGGGCCTCTGGTGCTGATCACAATGGTTTTCACAGAGTTTATTGGGAATTTTGTTGTCTCCCCAAGACCTCTGGTGGGCCTTGCTTACCTGATACCTAAAAGTAGGGCCTAGCCCTTTGTGTGAAATGGATGATGTGTTGTCTCATAGGTAATGAGGCCTGGAAAGTCTTGCTTCACCATTGCATTTATTCTGGGTTTCCTTTGCACAAACCGGCTTGGAAAGGGATTGGATTTCAAACCCTCCTGGTTATGAAACACCTTGTTCAAATCCAAGGTACTTTTGTTGCCAAAAGTTTTTGGAGAGCCTAGGAATCTATCAAACCTTGGCTTTGCTGGGTTGACAATGGCTTCAGGGATGGGCTTTCTTTCAATCAGTATAATATTTGGTGGTCCTCACTTTTTGCAAAATAAGGGTTTCCTTTGGACAGAATCCAGGGGATTAGTGCTCTTCATTTTCACAAATGAGGCATTAAAACACCCAAGGATTTGTTTTCTAGAGCTACCATGAGTCTTCTCTCTTGGTATGATCTATGGATTCAGTTCTGACTCACTCACCCAGACCATCAGACTTTTTACTTGCTTATCTCTGCTATTCTGCCACATCTCCTACACAAACTTGGAATTTAGTCAATTAAACCTTGGTGGAAAGATTGGAAATGGTACCCTGATACACTATTTACTAACTACAAACCCAAACTTGGTTATTCTTGGCTTGTGCCCCATTTCCCCATGGTGGATTCTCTCAATCATTGGTGGCATCTCTCATCTTCCCAGAAGACTTAGAGCTGGCATTTTCGCACTATTTCAGGTGTTATCACTAAACCCAAAATTGCTAATTTTGCCTGGTTTTTTCTCTATCAAGGTTTACCCTTAGGTGCTCGGCTTTGGCACTTAGGTGTGCCTGATCCTAAATGCCCTTTTTATGGACATTCTAAGTCCATTATGCATATTTTTTGGTTCTATTGTCAGGCCCATAATTATTGGAGCTGGATTCATAGTTTATTTATGTCATTTCAACCTGAACCCTTCTCTTGGCATATGGCTCTCCTTGGTGACTCTCCCAGAATGCCTTCCTAGTATACCCAGATCTGGCATACTTTTAGGATGGAGATATTGTTTTCCTTATGGAAAGACCTCAATGCTATTATTTTTACTCACAACTTTATGGATATCAATGTTTCTCTCTATGCTAAGGCATGTTTATGTAATAATGTCATGATGCAGATTCAAGTTCAAGCTGACAAGGTGGCCCTTGAGGTCGCACACTTGTAGGAGCTGTTGCAACATTGGGGTAATGCCCCATGTACTTTTTCTTGTGTGATGTCAGATTCTCTCTCTTTTGACTGCACACAACCCCAGGGTTGGCGTCATAGAAGGAGTGCCTCAGCGAGGCAATCCAAAACACTACACTTTTTGCATCACCACTCTGCCTCCCCTCCTAGTAGGGGGGCTTCATCTTCTGGCTAGCCATTGGTGCTTGCCTCTACTACTTCTCAATCATTGGCCACTATTCCTATGTGGCCTCTCGCCCCTCCTGATAAAATCCCCTACATGGCTCTGACAATTTCTCCCAGGCAGGAGGAATGAGAAATGGAGAAATAAAATGAAGGTGATGATGGGTCATCGCTTCCCGACCAGACCCCTGGGCTCATTATTTGGGGCAATCCAAATGATAAAGATCCTCGGCCCTCTTCTGCTACTACTCTCACAGCCTGAGGGCTTCTTATATGTTTTTTATTTATGAGTAGTTGTTTTATTCCGGCATGATGTCGAGTGACACTTCGCGGGGTGATTTTTTATCCCCCAAGCTTTTTTTGTGAATACTGTACTTTGTTATATTATTAATAGTAAAGGCCTCTATTCATCAAAAAAAATATTAAAAATATAATATTTATATATATAATAAGTAATAAAATAAATTAAAATTAACAAATTAATACCATTTCAAAATGGTTAGGTGATAATTATGACTATTTTTTGTTAGAATATCTTCCCTTAATTCTTACTTAACCATTTTGAGATTCTTAATTTGTTAATTTTTAATTCAATTTTATTATTGTAAGAATTCAAGAAAGGTGGAGAATATTCTAATAAAAACAAAGTCATAATTCTCACCTAACCCTTTTGAGATGAAATTAATTTGTTAATTTAATGTTAGAATATTCTCCACCTTCCTAAATAAATAAAATTAACGAATTAACAAATTAATCCCATTTCAAAATGGTTAGGTGGGAGTTATGAATTTTTTTTTGTTAGAGTATTCTCCACCTTCCTTGAATTCTTACAATAATAAAATAAAATAAATAAATAAACAAGTTAATGTCATCTCAAAATGGTTAGGTGGGAATTATGACTTTGTTTTTATTAGAGTATTCTCCACCTTCCTTGAATTCTTACAATAATAAAATAAAATTAACAAGTTAACAAATTAATGCCATCTCAAAAAGGTTAGGTGGGAGTTATGAATTTGTCTTTGTTAAAGTATTCTCACCTTCCTTGAATTCATGCAATAATAAAATAAAACTAACAAGTTAACAAATTAATGCCATCTCAAAATGGTTAGGTGGGAACTATGATTTTCTTTTTGTTAGAGTATTCTACACCTTCCTTCAGTTCTTACAATAATAAAATAAAATTAACAAATTAATGCCATCTCAAAATGGTCCCATGGGAATTATGACTTTGTTTTTGTTAGAATATTCTCCACCTTCCTTGAATCTTTCGAATTGCTTAGCTACAATTCAATAATGCTTAAGTGGGGGTTTATGACTTTGATTTTGTTACGATATTCTCTGCCTTCCCCTAATGTCTCCATTAATTCCTCATGCCACCAAGCTGAATATATGAACTTTTTAAAAAATTTCAAACATTTCAATGCCCCTCCCACTTTCTTTAAAGCAGGACAATCATATAAATCCAATTCCACGAGACATGTCATCGTTCCCTCCTCCAATTTTGAGAACTCCTCCAATTTTTGTAAGTGCTCAATTTTGAAGAAGCATAGGCATGAAAATGTGCCAGACTTTACAAATGCCTTTTACAATTGTTTGTACCATTCATTCCAAACCAACACCAAATTCACTAGATTGGGCATTCCCTCCAACTCCAGGTAGTCAATATAGTGACAATCATATAACTCCAATTCCCTCAGATTTGCCAACTTGCACATCCAACTTGGCACCCCAAAATTGGTTAATGCAAGTCTTTCTTTGTGTCTCATTGCTCATATTTTTATGTTGAAGATTCTTTACTCGCTCATCTCTAATTCATAAATCTATTTCCCTCATCTATACATTTAGCATATAGTTTTCTTGAAGAGATAACACAAGCTTGGTTGAACTTCTTGTATGACATTTAAATTAGTAAAGGAGAAGAATCCTGATAGTCTTTTTTGTTAGGGAACATATTATGATGTGTTTTTATAGATTTTAAATGTATTTCTTAAAGCTTAAAGAAATATATAGCCGGTTCATGTTCAATTTTCTAGATGAAAATAGGCCCTTTGGCATTCATTTTATCTCTATATTTATAAAACATAAAGGTGATACAAAGTTTTTGTGTCTCAAATTTTGAAGGATCCAAGTGTGATATGTTGTGTTCTTATGTCTTCCTATGTAATTTAGTAGAAATATTTGAAATGGACTAGTATATGTTATAGAATGAGATGAAACACTAACAAAATTGTGAAAGCCTTGGGAGTTAGAAAAGGGTGAGGAGAAGGATATATTAAAAGATGAGAGAGGAGTTATGGTGGAGATATCAAGGGATGAGAAGAAAAGGCTAATGAAAGACAAAGTTGCAAGACAAGCAAATGATATGCCGACCAAAGAAAAAAAGAAATCCAAATAAAAGAAGGGTGAGGTCAAGGATACTTTAGAAGTAGACATAGGAATTGTGGTTGATAAATCAACATGCATAAACCAAGTATTTTAGGAAAAAATGTCACATAAAAAAATGTTTGGATGATACTCTTAGTACCAAAGAAGTGGATGATTTATCAAGTGAAAAGAAAAGGCTCCATAGGTCAAGGAAGGCTGATGCTAAGAATGGTTAGAAGTATATGTGGAAAATGCTATGGATGTAACTACAAATGTAAACCAAAGTTTAAAAGATAATGTTGCCCAAGATTTGGAGGATAATAGTAGTGTTAAAGAAGTAGATGAAATGCAAGCCAAAATGAAAAATCCTCACAAATTAAAATAGTGTGAGGTGGAGAATGATCTAGAAGCCACCACTAAAATTTTTGCAAGGACATCAATAGACATGAACCAAATCTTAAAAGGTTACATTGATGAAGATTTAGAAGATGTCGATGAATTACCGATAAAACCCAAAAAGATTTGGCATGTTGAAAGAGTTTGAAGCTAAGAAATTTTTAGAATTATATGTAGTCCATGCAATTGAGATATTTGGAGACATGGATTGAAGTTCTAGAGACACAGACTGAAGTATTCAATGTAGCATTACTCAAAATTAAAATTTTGAGGATAATATTGAGCAGCTTGATAAGGTTATAAAGAGTTCTAAAAAAACCTAAGTTGACCCTGTCATAAGAGGGGTATCTATTTCAAAAAAATGATATTAGAGAAAGTATCAGAACAAATACTATCTATGCTCCTAATTATTAAAAAGGGCGAAGATCTTACTGGGAAAAACTTAGAGGCATTTTTTTCATGTTAGATCTTTCAAATGTATTATTACGGAGGATTTTAACACCCCTCTTAAAGAAGGGGGGAAATAGGGAGGGATTATCCCTGATCTAGAAAGTAGGTAGGATATCATGGATTTTATCAATGATCAAGCCCTCTTAGAAGTGGATCTTCAAGGAGCGAATTTCACCTAGAGCAATAGGAGAACTAGGAAAGAGTGTCTCCAAGTCCGGCTAGATAGAGCTTTGATCACGGTTGATTGGTTGAATTCCCACAATAGAAAACTTTCTTCTCTTGTGAGGATTGGGTCGGATCATTCCCCTCTGCCTCTTATTCTTGACCTGATTATTAAGCAAATAAATTTCCCCTTCATATTTTAAAATATGTGGACTACACATCCTAACATAAAAAAAATATTTTGGAATGGTGGAATATTGATGTTAGAGGATCTGCTATATTCAGAGTAGCCAAAAAGCTTTGAAATGTCAAGATAAATATTAAGCTCTGGAATAAGAGGGAGTTTGGGGACATTTTCTCCTCTAAAGAGAAGGCAATTTATGACCTCTATCTTATCTAAGAGGAAATCCAGAGAGACGGGTATGATGAGAATAATCTGAATCAAGAAAAAATTATGCTATCAGAGTATCATAATGTGATTGGTAAGGAGGAGATGTACTGCAAGAAGAGATCCATATCCATATGGTTGAGGGAATGGGACAAAAATAATCGTTTCTTCCATTTATCCACCATGAAATACATGGTAGCCAACAAAATCAGTAGCATCTGAAGGGGGAACCAAATCTTGCAGGATGACAAAGGTATCTCTTCGGTCGCTGTGGATTTATTTCACACCCTTCTTTCAAAAGACCTTCACCTCTCTATTTAGGAACAAGATGACCTCTTGAGAAAAATTCCCTCTATTATAAAGGATTACCAAAACAAAGCCTTGAGTCTTATTCCTAATCTTGAAGAAGTTAAAAAAGTCCTGGATTCACTCCCTGGTGACAAGGCCTCAGGTCCTAATGGCTTCCCCATGTTTTTCTTCCATAGGTACTGGGAAATTGTCAAATTTGATGTGGTCAAAGCTGTGCAGGAATTCTTTGGGTCCAAAAATCTTCTTAAAGAACTCAATTCTACTTTTCTAGTTCTTATTTTGAAGGTCTCAGGGCAGACTCTATGGATCTTTTCAAACCCATTAGCTTATGTAACTCTTTCTATAAGATTATTTCAAAATTCATTACTATCATAACTCTTCATGTGCTTCCCTATATCATTTCTCACCAACAATCAGGATTTGTTCCTGGAAGACAAATTTTGGATTCCATTATGGCGGTGCATGAAGTGATCCATTCTTTAGAAGTAGGTAAGAGGGAAGGATTCCTCCTAAAGCTTGACTTGTCTAAAGCCTATGACCGGGTGGACTGGTATTTTTTGATGAAAGTATTGGGAGCTTTTGGATTTAATAGTAAATTCCACCTGATCATCCATTAGCTCATTTCTTCATATTTTTCAATCTTGGTTAATTTTTCTCCTTTTTCCTTCTTCAAATCTTCTCAGGGCTTGAGACAAGGGGATCCCCTATCTCGTATCCTCTTCATCATTTTGGTTGAGTTCTTGGGAAGATCAATTTTTGCTCACAGGAGTTCAGGGGACCTGAAAGGCATTAGACTATTATCTGGTATTTCTATTTTCTCTCATCAACAATCCATTGATTATACCATCTTAGGAGGGGTAGCCTTGGTTAATGAGGCTAGAGTTGTTAAACACTTACTGGATTCCTATACTAGGGCCACTAGGCAATCTATCATCTGGCGCAAGAGCTCCCTCTTATTTATTAACACACCTGAGGCCAGAAAAAGTAGAATGGAAGATATCTTAGGGTGTGTTATTGGTTCCCTCCCCTCCACCTACTTGGGTCTCCCTCTTGGAGATAAACCCCCATAATATTTTTGGAACAAACTCATTGATAGATTCAATAGAAAATTGGCAGGGTGGAAGGGAATTACACTCAATCAAGTGGGAAAAATTTAGTTTGTCAAGTCCACTCTTCAAAACCTTCCCACTATGCCCTTAGCCTCTTTTCTATCCTGGCTAAAGTGGCAGATGATATAGAAAAAATCCAAAGAATATTTCTTTGGTCTGGGGCAAAAGAGCATAAGCGTTTCACTTTGATTTCTTGGGACAAAGTTTGCCTCCCTAAAAGGGATGGAGGACTTGGTATCAGGAGGATCAGGCCTTTCAATAAGGCACTTCAATCTAAATAGATTTGGAAGATTTTCCATGGTAAAGGGGAATGGAGAGATTTATTTGAGGATAAATACCCGTCCAATGCTTCTTTGATTTATTTCTTTGATTGTGATAATATCTCAAAGGGGCCATTTATCTGGAATTGCCTTCTCAATGCCAAAGATCTTGCTAAGTCAAAAGAAAAATGGAAGATTGGAAATGGTCAAACTATTAGATTTTGGAATGAAAATTGGTTATTTTTAGGGCCCCTGAAAAGATAAAGACCACTATAACTTATGGAAGGAGGAATGCACCTCGCAATTCAAGGAAACAGTTTGTAATTACAGAGCGGGTAACTCTTGGGTGGATCTGTCCTCTGTTTCCCAGGATTTATCTCCCTTACTCACTACTCTAAACACTATCTCTCTTTCCCAAAATTAGGATGCTTTGATTTGAGAAGGCTCCCCTAAAGGCTCTTTCATGATGGCCTCTACCTACTCTATATTGTTGCATCAGGAAGCCACACCTTTCTAGGCTAAAGCCTGGTTACATGGCCTTATCCCTAAAATTAATGTCTTTTACTGACTTCTGCTTCAAAATCACATTCTCATTGTTGATAACCTTTTAAAGTGTGGTGTCCTAGTCCCTAATAGGTGTGTTCTGTGTCAGAGCCAAGCTCAATCTATATACCACCTCTTTATCCATTGCCCCTTTGTTAGGTCTATCTGGCATTATCTCCTGTCTCATTTTGGCTTGCAGTGGTGCTTCCCTTCCTCTATTAAGGACCTCTTCTCCCACTAGACTCTGCCCTTCAAGAACACTGCCTTTCACAAAATTTGGTCTTGGGCACTTCCTCACCTCTACTGGGGAATTTGGAAAGAGCACAATAACTGCATCTTCAGGGACTGTAGTGCCAATCCCAAAATCATATATGAGAAGATACACCATGCTTTGTTGGAAAAATGTGTTTCTTGTGGTAATACTAATCCTTTTGCAGGTAAAGATAATTTAGCAGATCCCAAGAAGACCATAGATAAAAGATAGAACTACACCTAGAGTTGTCCTCTGGAAGGATGGTTTAAAGACAACTTTGACGCTACAGCCTAGGGAAACCAAGGAAAGGTGGGAAGTGGTAGAGTGATTTGAAATTTCTTTGGCTAGGGCATCATTGTTGTCAACCTTCCATTGGGCACACCAACTAATCACTATGTGGAAGCTAATGCAACCCTCCAAGTTATTAAATTAGATCATGATTTGGGAATCAAAAAACTTTGGTTAGAAGGTGACTTATGCAACATAATCAACTATCTTAACATGCTTCACCCACCATTGTGGACTATAGCCAACATTATTGATGAAACCCATTACCTTTTGAACACCTTTGATATGTTTCATATATCCCACGTGTATAGAGAAGGCAACCAAGTTGCTGATTGGTTTGCCAACTTGGCGGTGAGAAGTGATAGGCAGACTCAATGGCTTAATGGTGGAGACCTCCCATGTGAAGCTTTGGATTTTGTTGATTATTACTGAATCCACAGGAAGGAGGGATTTATTAACATTAATCATGATTTTTAATGATTTGTATGGTAATGGCTTTGCCATTAATGGAAAGTATGAGATAGTTTGGAAAGGAAATGATAACAAGTCACACCCACACACTTACTAGGTGCCCAGTTGAATTGGTAAAACTTACCGTTCAAGGCAAAGAAGTAGAACTATCTAGAACAACTTGGAGAGAAAAGGTCTGCTCAGTGGTTACTTTATGTCTTCATTTTTGAACTTGTTTCTTGCAATGGAAGGGGAAAGACATAGAAGGGAACCTGGTAAAGATTGTGAAAAATGGAAGAGATGAACCAAGGTTTGGAACTACCTTCAACGTGGTGTCATTTAAACCTTCATCGAAAGGCTTCATGGTGCAAATCCATCTATGACAAAAAAATTTGTTAAATGTTGGAATGAAGGCAATATTGAGATTGAGGGAAAACATTTTATAGTGATAGAGGAGGTTATCTCTACTATTGGAGGTATCCCTATTGTTGGCAATAAATTCTACAGAGACCATAAAACTTTGGATTCAGCGATTAGTGACTTTGTGAAAAATGAGGAAGAAAAGAAAATGCTTACCAAATTCGGAACCCACTATCTTCCTGAAGGGCTAAAAAGATTGTGGAGGTTTATTTCAAGAGCCATCATCTATTACATCACATTAGATACCAGGTTTGATAGAATTCAAACGTACCACTTTATCCTCTTGAATCATTTTCACCATGGAATGTAGGTATCTATACCCTTTTATTTATATGCTTCTATAAATGATAACATTAATGTGTTTAGAGAGAGGCCATTTCTAACCCTTCCCTACATGAAGGGCTTTTGCTTCTAATCTTTGAGTATTTTAAAGCCCAAATCCTGGGGAAGGAGTTGGCTCAGAAAGATGAGATAAAGGCCTCTGGTTCTGACTACATTCCTTTGGAGACTAAAGATAGTGAAGGTCTGCATTCTGAGGACTATGATGAGTATGAAACTAAAAAGAAAAATAAGGGTTTGTCTTCTAAGAAGTGGAGTTAGTCAGCAAACCACTAAAAAAAAATGGTGACCCCTCTTAAAAAGAAGAACACCATGGTTATCTCTTCTAAGGAGGATTACAATGATAATGAGGAAGGTATGGAAATGGATGGCGAAGAGGAAATGTCTAGCAAAAAAGGAAGAAAGAGAAGGTAGTCCACAAGAGGGAAACACAAAAAACAAAAAGGATATGAAGAGGGAAGAGAGTGTCGGCTGGAAATCTCCAAAGGACAAGACCCGTAGAATTTCCCCTATTTTGTAGCACAAAATGAAGGGGAAGCTCCAGGATGATTACCAGGATATTCCTTCTCCTCAGGTCTCTTAACCCCAAAATAAGGGGAATGATGATAGACAAGATAGCGAGTTTTGTTGTTATATGGCCGATTAGGGGAAGACTATAGGATGGCGTGACTTCAATGTCAAAATTTACAAAATGAGGATTACCAGAGAAATTATAAACCCCAAGGTCATTGAAGGCAAGGGAGGTTAGATTAATTTTGGAGGAGCTTATCGACCCGTCAATGGTGGTGCTTAGTGATAACACTAGGAAATTTGAGCTAGACTTGTTCAATAACACTAGGAGTAGCATGTTAGATAACTATAGGATAATTAAATGGTTATTCCATGAAGTGGGGGATCTCAAAAAAAGGGTTAAAGGCATAGACAAGGCTAAAGCTAATAGAAATGTAGAGAAACAGATGAATCTCAGCACTAGAGTTTAAAAAATGGAGGACAATATGATTAGGGTCAAAGATACCCTAAAAAATATAGTGAAACAGAGCTATAATATCATCAAAGCATCTAAAGAACACACTAAGACTATCATGGAGAAGCTGGAGGAAAAATTAGAAGGGACGAATGTGGCCAACATGGATGTGGAGATAGAACAGAACATTGATCAGGGTCCCGACAAGAGAATGAGAGCCAGATGTAAGAAGATAAAGGATAAGAATATGGTGATCGATCTCTAGAAGATCAAGGATTCAGATGCTAATATGGAGCTTCTCGAGGCCAATGAGGCCACCCTAATGGTGGACTTATCTTGAGAGTTCCAGGGCTTTTTTGCCCCCCCTCGTTTATTTTCTTTTTGAGAAGCTCTGTTTTTTTTTTCTCTAGCCTTTGTTGGCTTGTTTTGTCTTTAGTTTCTATTTCATTTAAGACTGGGCGTATTTTTATATTTTCAACTCTATTTTGGGTTTCAGGAACCCTGTAAAACCTGTTTTACTTAATCAAAAACTAACGAAACAAATACTTGCATTAAAGGGGCAGACAACAAATTTTTTTCAAACCTTAACATGAGGATAGAAGAAATTAAATCCGCTAGTAACCCTTATATTTCTCTTTGTTAGAGAAGTTGCTCCAATAATAACATGAACGAAAATGAAGTTTGTACAAAGGATAAAGAATGTATGAAATTAAACTAGCGAGAACAAAATTTGATTTAATTGTTAAAAGTTTTCATTATGGTGCGAAGAATGATAGTACAAGATTAAATTAATAAGGAAAAAATTTATTTATGTTTTGAATTCTAAAAATTTATAAGAAAAAAGAAATACAAAATATATAATATAAAATGGAGCTGTGGAAATGCACCAAACTTTCCAAACGCCTTTGGAAATTTGCTACACCATTCATTCCTCTCTACCTTCCAACTTCACTAGATTGGGCGTTCCCTCCAACTCTAGATAGTCAATACAATCATAATCATATAACTCCAATTCCCTCAGATTTGCCAAATCACACATCTAACTTGTCACCACAAAATTAATTAATGCAAGACTTTCGAGATGTTTCATTGCTCTTATTTTCTCTGGAAGCTCTTGTAGTTCCCTCACTTTTCGAGCACCAATCTCACTCTCTATTCTCAGATGATACATCTTCATCAGGTGCGCAAGGAGCCCTTCTTCGATCTTCTTCACCTCCCTCGCACTCTCAACTATTAACCCTATTTCCATCAGGTGGCGCTGCATTCTCTTTACAATCCTAAAATGCATAGAAGCAGAACAACTCCCAACTCTCTTTATCTGACAAATTGGTCAGCTCATAAATTTGAGCTTTCAAATTTGTAGCAACCTCTCTGTTTCTTGAGCTCACCACAACTTTACAATCTTTATCGTCTAGAATACTAATTTTATCTAAGAGATTATCTTCTCTAGACAATGTCCACAGATCATCTAGCACAATAAGACAAATTTTCCCTTGTAGACAGTCATGAATCAATACTGCCGCTCTCTCTTGAGTTACATCAACTTGTACAATTTTACTTTCTAAACCAACATAGGAGGTTATATCCATTTGTAAAATCTTGACAGAATAGGATTTCAAACAAGAGAGTCAAATAGAATGATGGTACCTGGCTTTATGGGCATGGAAGACATATTGGAGAAGAAAATTCTTCCCCAAGCCACCCATACCAATGATGGCTATAACTTGATTTTATGGGCTTTCCAACAAGCCTTCCCTTTAAATTTTGAATCCATGCCCACAGGCTGAGAATCTCTGGGAAGATGACTAGTTTTCTTCGTGGGTGTCGATGCCTCTAGACATATTTTTTATATGCTATAATGGCAGTTCTATTCCAAAAGACACTATCTTCAAAGAAATGAAGGCTACCCATACCAAGTTCACATGTTGTCCATACGCTTGCAATAACTTGGTCTCACTTTTCTCCTTCTTTCCTGCCAATCGTAATAATTTTCCTATCATGCCACATTAAATTTAAATGTCCTCTCTATTTATTTATCTATTGAGACCAATCTCGTCCAGCTAGAAATGCACTTCTATTGGCATGTGACGGTTTTAGGAAATATATTGAATAAAGTACTTAAAAACTCTATTAAATACAAGTAGGTTATTAAGACAATTTTGTTTTCAAATGATATCTTTTTACATAAAAATCTTTTTTTTTTTTTTTACATAAAAATCTTAAAATATAGGTATGTTAGTTATTATGGAAGGCATAAGTAAATTATGTGCTAATTTTTCATTCAACATTTGGAATCATTCTATGTAATTCATCATTAGGAAGAGAGGTTAAAAAATAATAATAACAAAAAGTAACAATAAGAAAGGTTACTTACAAGAAGAGAAAAAATGATGAAAAAAACAAAAAATAAGGTGAGAAAGAGAACAAAGAAAGAGAAAAATGACCAAAGTTGTGGGAGATGAAGATAAGAGTAAAAAACTTTATAAATAAGAGAGGTGAGTTACATGAAGAGACAAATGGGTGAAAAGGAGTGCGGAAGAGAACAATATAAAGGAAAAAATGAATAAATAAAAGAAAGAATACATAAGAACAAAAAAATTTATAAAATACAAGAGGTTAGTTAAAAAAAGAACAAATGAAGAAGAGAACAATAGAAGGAAACAATAAACAAAGAAAATAAAAAATACTAATTAATTTTTATTCTTATCTTTCATCTCTATCAATTTAACTTACTTGCATTCTTAATCTAACATGTTTCTCTTCTAGATGAAAATGATTCAAAATGCTAAATAAAAAATTAACAAATAATTTTTAGCCAAGTTTTCCATTACTAGTATTTGTATTTAAGTTTTAAGGTTTACTACTAGCTAACCCAGAAGGTCTTCCTATAGATATTTGTACTAGTATAATATTCAAACCTACATTAAAAACAAAATAAAGCCTGTTGTGTTATTGCTATTAGGACTCAACTGTGTAGTTGTTTGACCCAAACTCATTGACCCATGTTTCATGAGTAGTAGTTTATACGAACCCATCTCTCATGAGAATGAATGGAACACTTAACACTTATTGTATCAAGGTGATTCTCACAAAGGTGAAGCATCGACACTTCTCAGGAAGTCACCCATCCCAGTACTACTCCAGCTTGAGTGCGCATAACTATAGAGTTTCCTCCATGGTTAAGCCCACTCTTCTTGCAACCCCATTTTCAAAACCTTCACTAAGTGTTGTGCCTTATGAACCATTCATTAAAAATCCCCTTAAGTTTATCAATTGATAAGTAAGAGATATTTTCCACAGCAAGAAAATTTGTGATATTGCTATCACGATTCAACTGTGTAGATTTTTTAGTCAAACTCATTGTCCCATGTTTCATGAGTAGTGGTTCATACAAACCCATCTCTCATGAGAATTGATGGAACACTTAACGCTCATTACATCTAGGTGATGCTCATAGAGGTGAAGCACCAAGACTTCCCGGGATGTCACCCATCCCAGTACTACTCTATCTTGAGCGCGCTTAACTATGAAGTTTCCTCCATGGTTAAACTTGCTCTACTTGCAACCCCATTTTCAAAACCTTTAGCAAGTTTTATGCCTTATCAACCATTCATTAGAAATCCCCTTAATCTCATCAATTGATAAGTAGGAGATATTTTCCACAAGTCAAATTATGATATTGCTATTAGGATTCAACTGTGTAGTTTTTATAGTCAAACTCATTGACCCATGTTTTATGAGTAGTGATTCATACAAACTAATCTCTCATGAGAATGAATGGAACACTTAACACTCATTACATCTAGGTGATTCTCATAGATTTGAAGCACCGAGACTTCCTGGGAGGTCACCCATCCCAGTACTACTTCATCTTGAGCGTGCTTAACTATGGAGTATCCTGCATGGTTAAACCCACTGTGCTTGCAACCCCATTTGCAAAACCTTTAGCAAGTGTTGTGCCTTATGAAACATTCATTAGAAATCCCCTTAAGCTAATCAATTGATAAGTAGGAGATATTTTCCACAACAAGTCAAATTGTGATATTGCTATCAGGATTCAGTTGTGTAGTTTTTATAGTCAAACTCATTGACCCATGTTTTATGAGTAGTGGTTCATATGAAATAATCTCTCATGAGAATGAATGGAACACTTAACTCTCATTACATCTAGGTGATGCTCACATAGGTGAAGCACCAGGACTTCCCAGGAGGTCACCCATCCAAGTACTACTCCAGCTCGAGCGCGTTCAACCATCGAGTTTCATCCATGGTTAAACCCACTCTACTTGCAACCCCATTAGCAAAACCTTCAGCAAGTGTTGTGCCTTATGAACCATTCATTTGAAAGCCCCTTAAGCTCATCAATTGATAAGTAGGAGATATTTTCCACACCAAGACAATTTGTGATATTCCTATCAGGGTTCAACTATGTAGTTTTTTGAGTCAAACTAATAAAAAATATTACTAATAAAAAGAAACCTATATAATAATAATAATAATAATAATAACAATAATAATAACAAAACAAAAAATAACAACTCAATCACCACAAAAAAAATACCAAAAAGCACACAATTGAGGAGAAAAAAAGAAATGAGAAAGATAAAAATAAAAATAACACAAAGAAAAATACTATATATGGAAAAGACCTAATTACCGACAGGGGGTCCAACCAATATGCTTTTTTCGTAGATACCCCCCAATTACAGATACTAAAGGAGCCTCAAAAATGAAAAGCACATGGACCAATAGTTGATCATGCATGTACTATTAACTGATCATTTTTTACCTTTTTTGGTTGGTTATTGGCTCATTTGTGCACTATTATTGGGATATTTTGTAACGACTACTAAGACATTTGGCCACAAGTACTAGCATTTTTTAGTAAAATAATTATTGGTGTAAGAACATAGCGGGTATTGGGTGAGCATTTTGAAATGGCACTTTTGGACCACTTTGCACTCCAGGATCCCCACAGAGAGATCTGTGAATACCCAAAAGCCGAAACCTTAGATTTAAGAACTTCACTTACCTACGGAGGTACAACAAAACAATTGGCAAAATTTGACTTATTGTTTAGGAGTTCTAGGTGCGTGAAGTTAGCCTGGATGGCTATTAGGTCTTTTCCCCTATAAATACACACTCACACATATATATTTATATATAGAATTTTTAGTTTTAATTTAGCATTCACTTTTATCTTTTCACAATCAAATTTTATTATGTTAATTGAAACAAAATCTTGGACAATCTTCGGGTAAATCCAATGAAATATAGCCTATCAGCTAAATTTAAGTATTAATATAATATTAAAACCTACATTAAAAACAAATTATATCTCTGCATTCTACAATATCTCTTTCAGAAATAATGGTATTAGGAAAAGTAGAGATACATAAAAAATCTCACTTTACTTTGTCTCAGAACTCATATGACGAGTGGTATGTTAATGATGAAATGATCAACAATGTTGAAATCAGTACAAACTAACTACATGTTACAGCTATATTGATAGAACTAGGAATTGACCAGAGATGTGTTATAGCTATACTTGTGGGCATAGGCTAAACTCCAGACAAAACGCACCAAAGACAAAAAAAAAAAGGTCAAACTCTTTCAATTTTCAAATTAGCAAAAACACGGTGATTTTTTTGCAAATGTTTTGTGGTTTTCAACCACGAAATATGTAGATCATGATCTTGTAGAACAGATGCTGAAATTTTTTCTTATATTTTCTAATTTTTGAAATTTGGTCAATAATACATTTTGTAGAAAAATTTGTGCAGCTATACTTATTACATAATTGACATTAACATTAATGTGGTACATCTATACTTATTATAGAAATGATCAGCCATTATTTTTGCTGGAGTTAATGTGTTACATCTATACTTGTACGTCACAGACAACTCAGCATTGACCAGAACCATCGTAAAGACCAGACCCCACTGAATTTTCTCAACAACTTCTTTGATCTTTGCTTCTTGTTGTTCTTTACACGGTTTCTTTTGCTTCGGTTCCTACTTTCCTTTATGCGGTTTTTCTAGTTTATCTAGATTTTTGAGGAAAGCATGTTGAAATGGGGCAGTGTATATGCAGCCCAAAATTTGAACCTGATTTAACCATTATTTTGGGTTTATTAATTAAATTAAAAATATCTGACAGTGAGTTAGAGATTTTTAATTTAATTAATAAACCCAAAATAATGGTCACTTCAGGTGCAAATTTTGGGTTGCATATCCATTTTTGTTGAAATGTAGTTAGTCATGCTACACATCACACCACTCCTCTTTTAAAGCCTTCAAATTTGTCTTGTTTTATCAAACCCAGTTGACTACACTGTCACTTACATTTTCCATCCATCTTTGCTACTTGAGTTAATGGGGTCTTCTTGTTCATCCCTCAAACTTTCTTCCAGTCAATTTGAAAGTGGAACATTCACAGTGTGAAAAAAACTATATGATGCATTTATCAGTCATAGAGGTCCTGACACCAAAGAAACTGTGGCTTTTGCTCTTTACGATTCTCTAGAGGAAATGGGATTCAAGACATTTCTTGATGATCAAGAATTACAATTGGGAGATTCACTTGAGCCTTCCATACAAAGTATCATTTACTCTTCTTGTGTGCAAATTGTTGTCTTCTCACCACGATATGTAGAGTCCCCATGGTGTCTAAATGAGTTGGTTGACATGTTGAAAACCCAAGCTTTGTTTATTCTTTTATTTTATGATGTGAAGCCTTCTGATGTTCGATTCCTTGACAAGGGTGTTTATAAAGATGCATTTGCTAAGCATGAAGAAAAGGGTAGATTCGGCAAAGAGACACTAGATGACTGGAAATCAGTCGTACAACTTTCTTCACTCGTCTCTTGCTATGAATTCAATGTGCATCTAATTTGTAAGGCTTGTCTTATTTTTGACAATGAGTTTCCTTTTGTTTTTTAGTTTTTAATCACTTTTGATTATTTGTGTTTCAGTTGTTTGCTTTCAATACATTATAATTCTGAGTTTTAAGTTTGTTTTCCCCCTTACCCTCTCCATATTAAGCTTGAAATTTTTTTTCCCCTTACCCAATCTCCATATTGAGCTTGAACACTTCTAATTTCTTATTCATCTAGATTTGGCAGTAATATGGAGATGTTGTGTTCAAAGATTGCCTTGGTTGTGCAGGAAAAGGTTGGAAATACATTTCAGGGCTTTTTGAGATATGTAGAAGATGCAAAACTTCCAGAGCCATCGGCACCTACGAAGAAAACTAGTCTTATTCCCAGAGATTCACATCCAGGGGACATCGATTCCAAATTTAAAGACATGGTGTTAATTATGGGTATCCTAACTTGGAAATAGAAACATTAGTTATGGGTAGTTTGGATAGTTGTTCATCCTGACCCAAAAATTAGAAAGTTATTATTTTTGTCAAACAAATATTGTTAGGATAAAAGCAATTATTATTTAATATTGGCTCTTTTTAGGTGGCACCTCATAACCAAGTTTGTTAGTGGTTATTGAGTTGTCTTAATCTCATCTATTGGTTTGAATTAATCTCGGTCGTTGGTTTTCCAACAAAGTAGTATAAAAAGGGGTCATTGGGTCATTTGGAAACAAGAAGTTTGGCTAATCATTTTCAATTTTAGAAAATTAAATTGCAGTGATAGAAAGGGTGCGGTGATAGTGTTCGGGAGATTGCAGTAGCAGAATATCAGCGGGAGAAACTGGGAGATCATCGAAGCTCTTCTAGTAAGAGGCAAGCAGTATTTGTATCTCTTAGTTTGCTGAAGTTTAATATATTTCTCATCTGTAGTACTGGTTTTCCCTTCAAGGTTTTTCCAGGGACAATTTGTCCAAAAATATTGTATTCATTGTGTTGTTTATTTCTTTCCGTATTTTTATTGGTGAAGTTGTAGTTGTGTTGTTTTTCAATATTTGTTGTGAAGCAAATAATCTATATAATAGATAGGTGATTAATAATCAGTAACTGCAATAGAATTTTCACATGGTATCAGAGTAGTGTTGAGGGTAGAAAAGGTTTACCCTAAGAAAAGGAAATAAATTTGAGTTTGACCTCTTTCGAGTTATTGTTTCTTTTAATTCCTTGAGATGGCCTCAACAGGTTTGAGAGATCAGGACAGATTGGATGATGCCTCAAATTTTGGTCTCTAGAAAGCCAAAATTTCTTTATTGTTGGAAGAGAATGGTATCAAGGAATATGTTACCAGTACTTTAGTTGTACTTATAAATCCATTACTACTTGTAACATACAATCTAAAGGATGATGCCAAGGTGAGGAGGATAATGCTTGATGGTGTCAAGGACCATATTGTTCCACATATTGCATGTAACCACCTAGATTTGGTCTATTCCGACTATAGACCCTATTTTCCCTAGGTGTGATCATACCCCCAATTGTGTCATGACAATGTTACTTTGGCATAATTCATCTAAAAAAAAAAACAATTTTAATGTCCTAGGTGATTTTTATCACTAAATTATATTAACTATTATAGCCATACAATTCAAACCAACTAAATCAAATCAAATTCAAACATGGCTATAGTATTTAATTATATAGAAATTAAATAAACCCCTAAATCAATTGTCCACTTGCAAATAACCCATTCCCCTAACCTATTTAATTTAATTAAAATGGCTATTGTCCCCTTAATTATTAAAAAGAAATAAAATACTTAAATAATTAATTCCTATATTTTAAATGAATTAAATAAGTTTAATTCATTTCATTTATATTCCCTTAAACCCCAAATTAACCTATCTCAACCACTTCTACCCTGGGTTCTAACCCATCTCAACCTATTCCCCCCATGCTAATCTAATCCTAATTCTAAATTCTATCCTAACCCACCTCCTAATGTTGTCACATTCCATTAAGGAATGATTAACAACTCAACCCACTGGAGGACTATGCTCTTTTCCTTTTAAGGAAAATCAGAAACTCACACATCAGTTTATGGGTTGAACGGAATTTGGAGTTAAATGAACAAGCAATCTCACAGTTTAATTTCATTTGGGATTAGTAAATGAACAACACAAATCACTAAATCTTTTGGTTCAATGAACAACTACATCGTATAATTTCTTTTGGAATCAGAAATTGAACAATCAAAGCACTAAATTTGTGGGATAAAAGAACAAGTTCAATCGTTTAACTTCTTTTAGGAAACATAAATTGAACAAAAAACTCATTAAATATTGTAGTTAATTGAACAAGGAAAATTTTTTTTCTAAGCATTCTATTTTCATTAAATAGGAACATCTAAATCAGGCACAACATTGTTTGAGGGAAAGAACCACTTTGCTTGACTTTATTTTAGGAGAAAACTGCTTAGATTAGGAGAGTATGCTCTTCTTCTTCGGAGGAATAAAAAATCTAGACATCCAAAGCTCACCAATCCTTTGTAGACATATTTAATAGTAGAGGGCCTTCCGGTTGAGGAAACAATCTCTCAGAAATGACCCAAGTGAGGATAGGTTTTACATCAATCCTTCCAACTCACTATAAATAGTATCATCCTCATAGGCTAAAGCCTCCGAAGACGGAGCCAGTTTTGTTCATGGAATCTCGACATCATTCCTTGAACGTGCTTGGGTATATGTAGAGCGTGATGACATGTAACTAATTGAATGTTTGATAATGTTAAGTTGAAGATGATGCAAGATATTAAAATAGTTAATAGTTTGTATTTTCATTGATGTCAACTTGATATCATCTGTATGGTCATATACATAATGCCAAAGACTTCAGCGAATCAATGGAATAGAGGTTATGCCTTTAGCAATGCATAAAAGTCAAGTATTCACTAAAGTGACAAACCACACCGGCAGAGTGCACACCATCGGTAAAGACAGAGATAAAGTCACAGTGATACCCGACAAGCAGAAGATAGTGTTGCCCGATGAAGATGAATCAAAGGATAACTGACGAGCTGAAAATAGTGTTGCCTGACAAGCAAGATCCAATGATGCCCAACGGACGGAGATCTCGAAGCTAATTGAAGTTGCACCGATGGAACTAGCAGTTGTCACCGACGGCGAACTGCAGAATTGACTGACAGAACAGAGAGATCAAAAAATTACAAAATATCTAGCTGGTAGAGCTTAAAGATAGACTTGACTGGTTGTTTTATTTGTTTTATTCAACCACAGTTAAGTAATTGATTTAAAGATTATTTATACAGTTGGCAAGAAGATAACTATGAGATAAATCAGGAATTAAAGCCATAAATCAATTTGGCTGGATTGTTTTTTATGCCAAGATTCAAGAATCAAGAACCAAGAATTAAGAGATATCATGTCTATATAAGAGACAAGCATAACTCATTTCCGCAAGAAATCACATACATGGGGTAGTGAATTGAAAGAAGATGTTGAAGAGAAACTAATGAAGGTTAAACTTCATGCAGTCCTGATCAATCAAGCTAAGGGAGAGCTAAAGAATTCTACAGACATCGACACAGAGTGAAGCACAACATCACAGAGTAGAAAGAATGAAGTATAAAGGAATGGAATTGATACATTGATCAGAAAGGTATTGTACGTAAATAGATCTGAATATATTCAATTCAAAGTTGCATTAGAAATAGGTCATTGTGTTTCAGTTTAACCATTGAATCATTAAGTCTCTTAACAAAGTAGGACTTAACAGTCTTTTGTAATTGAGGTATACCCTAATAGATTACCAAAAGGTTGAATCATGATAGTAGCATCGATCTTACCTAAAGCCTATTGACAATCTAAGAAGGAGGCTGATTCAAGGATGGTAGTAAGATTAGCATAAAGCCTATTGATAGTCTAGAGACTGATTCAAGGATGGTAGCATAGATGCCAGATACTAAGTGACAACCTATGTATAAAAATCCTCTAACAAGTTCACACTTAACCGTGTGTTGATAACATTTAACAGGGTTGGTTCCTAATAGGGCTCACTTCAGAAGAGTGAAAATTTGGGATACTGGTCCTAGTGGTTTTTCCCTTAACAGGGTTTCCACGTTAAAATTCTTGTGTTATATTTGTATGGTTTATTACTTTATTGTTTTACATTCCACATATGCATTTATGGATTGATTGGTATATTCTGTATATTTACTGAGTATCGGTAAATAAGTTTTACTACTTATCGGTAATCAAGGAGAATAAAGATAGACAAGGTAAACCGATAGACAGTTATTTATTTCAAGTATTTCAAAGGCATACATCTTGTAGGGACTTATTAATTTGAGAAGTATTGATTGGTGGATTAAAGTTTAATTCGATAAATTTTTGAGGCCACTGATTCACCCCCCCTCTTAGTTATTACTAACAATTGGTATTAGAGATTGTGTGCTTAGAAAGAAGGTATCATGGCAAAGTAGAATAAAGCTTCACTTATCAGGTATTGGCAATGATATTAATCAATACTTAGATACTGCATATGTGTTGCCCACAGGACCATTGATAGTAGATCAATTGAGAGTAAAGCCTGAACATAACTGCATGGTTATAGAACTTTCAGCCTCACTCTCCGATGCTGAATTTGAAGATGTCAAAGATTGAAAAAATGCAAAGACAATGTGGGACAAGTTGAAACTTGTACATGGAGGTGATGCAAATGTTCTGAGAGCCAAGGCAAAAAGCCTTAGAGGAAAGTTTGA
>MU226172.1:1856660-1914834 GCA_018584345.1 Thuja plicata
GTGGATCCAGACAAGAGGAACATGGTATGTAGACTTCACAAAGCCTTGTATGGATTGAAACAAGCTCCCAGAGCCTAGTATGAATGACTTCATTCCTATCTAATAAGTATTGGATTCATGAGGACTATTGAGAACAGTAATCTTTATTTGAAAGAAGATACTGATGCTAACACTTTGATTGCTGAAATATTTGTTGATGACATCATATTTAGAGGCAATGATATGCTATGAAAATCATTTGCTAATGAGATGAGAAAATAATTTGAGATGTCTATGTTTGGAGAGATCAAGTTCTTTCTTGGTCTGTAGATCATTCAACAGATTGAAGGTATTTTCATTACACAGTCCAAATACATCAAAGAAGTTCTAAAAATATTCAAGATGGAAGATTCCAAACCTGTTGGAACACTGATGGCTACTAGATGCAAATTAACAAATGAAGACAAGACAACAGAGGTAAATCACACTCTATACAGATCAATGATAGGAAAACTCATGTATGTTGTACACACTAGACCAGATATTGCACATGCAGTAGGAATTGTTGCTAGGTTTTTTGTTAACCCCAGGGAATCACATATAACTACTGTGAAAAGAATACTAAGATATCTGAAGAATACAGAGGAATTTGGCTTATGGTATAGAAGAGAAGGCAAATTTGAACTAAAAGTTTTTACCGACGCTGATTAGGCTGGAAATCTTGATGACCAAAAGAGCACAACTGGAGGAGAATTCTTTATGGGTGATAGACTTGTCACATGGATTAGCAAGAAGCAAGGATGCATCTCTCAGTCTACTGCAGAAGAAGAATATGTTGTTGCTACTGCAAACTGCTCAAATATTACATGGATTATACAGTTGCTGGAAGGTATGCATATGAAGATCATAGAACCAGTAGTTATCTATTGTGATAACACCAGTGCAATAAATATTTTCAAGAATCCAGTCATGCATGCAAAGACTAAACACATTGCCATCAAGTATCATTATTTAAGAGAACAAGTTCAAGAAAAAGAGGTGATACTTGAATATGTGCAATCAAAAGAACAATTGGCTGATATCTTCACCAAGCCACTGTCCAAGGATACATTTGAGTACCTGAGAAAAATACTAGGGGTCAAACCCATGTCTAACAGTTAGTAAAAGGACTGAAATCTGCATCGGCCATATATTATCATAATATCATTCATGATTGATGCAAGCAGAAGATGAACTTCAAAGCTACATCTATATACAAAAAGGTATATATTAGAACCAAGCACCAAAGCATATTGTTATATTAATAATGGATAAGGATATTTCAAGGAATATATTATGGATAGAAGAAAATTGTTTGACAGAATGTCAAATATTTGTAGAATATTTGTTTGGCATTGATGTCAAAGGGAGAGAATGTATCCATATTATTATCATCAGAAACTATTCATTATCAGATTACTCCAAACAGGGAGATATCATATCCAGAGGGAGAGAACTTGTATCAAAGTTGCAAACAAAAGATAGAGACATCAAAGAAGAAGAACAGTCAAGAAAGAAATTGACAAAGACAAAGGATAAAACACATCAGAAGAAGAAACATAAAAGCTACAAGAATCAAATCTAAGCTTACAGAGAGCTTACCGGCGGTCAGACATTTTTATTCAGTTATCAAAATAAACTGTT
Organism: Thuja plicata; assembly: GCA_018584345.1. Classification (NCBI taxonomy): domain Eukaryota; kingdom Viridiplantae; phylum Streptophyta; class Pinopsida; order Cupressales; family Cupressaceae; genus Thuja; species Thuja plicata. The sequence goes on from MU226172.1 coordinate 1,858,323, forward strand.
TGGTCATTTGATGAATCTCAACAATTGTATTTCATGTTGTATTAGAAATAGTATAGTATGACAATATAGAATGTTTCCATCAATGCCAAAAGGAGATATTGATGACATGTAACTGATTGAATGTTTGATAATGTTAAGTTGAAGATTATGCAAGACATTAAAATAGTTAATGGTTTGTATTGTCATTGATGTCAACTTGATATCATCTATATGGTCATATACATAATGTCAAAGACTTTAGAGAATCAATAGAACAAAGGTTATGCCTTCAGCAATGCATAAAATTAAAGTATTCACTAAAGTGACAGACCACACCGGCAGAGTGCACACCATTGGTAAAGACAGAGATAAAGTCACAGTGATACCCGACGAGCAGAAGACAATGTTGCACGATGAAGTAGAATCACAGGATGCCCAATGAGCTGAAAATAGTGTTTCCCAATGAGCAAGACCCAATGATTCCCGACGGATGGAGATCCTGAAGCTAACTGAAGTTGCACCGATGGAACTGGCAGTTGTCATTGGTGGCAAACTGCAGAATTGATCGACAGAACAAAGAGATCAGAAAATGACAAAATATCTAGCTAGAAGAGCTTAAAGATAGACTTGAATAGTTGTTTTATTTGACCACAATTAAGTAATTGATTTAAAGATGATTTATACAGTTGGAAAGAAGATAACTACAAAATAAATCAGGAATTAAAGCCATAAATCAATTTGGCTGGATTTTTTTTTACGCCAAGATTCAAGAATCAAGAACCAAGAATTAAGGGATATCATGTCTATATAAGAGACAAACATAATTCATTTCTACAAGCAAGCAGATACATAGGCGAGTGAATTGAAAGAAGATGCTGAAGAGAAACTGATGAAGGTTAAACTTCATGCAGTCCTGATCCATCAAGCTAAGGGAGAGCTAAAGAATTCTGCAGACACCAACACACAGTGAAGTACAGCATCACAGAGAAGAAATAATTAAGTACAAAGGAATTGAATTGATACATTGATTAGAAAGGTATTGTATGTAAATAGATCTGAATATCTGCAATTCAAAGTTGCATTAGAAACAGGTCATTTTATTTTAGTTTAACCATTGAAGGATTAAGTCTCTTAATAGAGCATGACTTAATAGTCTTATGTAATTGAGGTATATCCTAATAGATTACCAAAAGGTTGACTCATGATAGTAGCATCGGTCTTACCTAAAGCCTATTGACAGTCTAAGAAGGAGGTTGATTCAAGGATGGTAGTAAGATTAGCATAAAGCCTATTGATAGTCTAGAGACTGATTCAAGGATGGTAGCATAGATGCCAGATACTAAATGACAATCTATGTATAAAAATCCTCTAACAAGGTCACACTTAACCGTGTGTTTGTAACCTTTAACAGGGTTGGCTCCTAACAAGGCTCACTTCAGAAGAGTGAAAATTTGGGGTACCGGTCCCAGTGGTTTTTCCCTTAATAGGGTTTCCACATTAAAATCCTTGTGTTATATGTGTATGGTTTATTACTTTATTGTTTTACATTCTACATATGCATTTATGGATTGATTGGTATACTCTGCATATTTATTGAGTATCGGTAAATAAGTTTTACTGCTTATCGATAATCAAGGAGAATAAGGATAGACAAGGTAAACTGACAGACAGTTATTTATTTCAAGTATTTCAAAGGCATACATCTTTTAGGGACTTAATAATTTGAGAAGTATTGATTGGTGGATTAAAGTTTAATTGGATAAATTTTTGAGGCCACTGATTCACCCCCCCCTCTCAGTTATTACTAACAAAGCGGATCCGCTTGAATCTTTCTTGCGAGACTACATATATTCAGGTACTCATAGGGCTATACGCCTCAATTTTTCCTTGTGCAATTCTATGGGGGATAGTTTCAAACGGATTGCCCAATAGTCTACAAAAATTTCAACTAAAATAATTCCTGATTCACCCCTAAACGGGTGATAATATTTGTGCAAAGAAAAAAGTAATTTCCCGAAGACACTCATCATATTGTGCCCTCACTTGCGTTTGGAGTCGGCTAATACAACATCATGACTGGATCCATTGTGTGCTTGGTGATGGTTGTATTCTGATTAGCATTTGAGTGTGTACCTGAGTCAACGAGCAAAGATTTTCATCCTCCACCTAGAGAATAGGAAAAAGGTGAGTGTCTGTTTCACCCTCCTAATAATGCAAATATGTTTGACATGTCTAAAACATCACTAAAAAGATAAACTCCTTCAAACAAGAAACAATATTCAAACCTTCAGATACATGTGTTTTTCACTCACTGGCAAGTCTCCAAACACGATCACAGATTAGAAAAACTGCACAAAGTCTCAAAATGCAAATTTCAAAACTGGCAAAATCTAACAAAGGCATCATAAAATCACATCCCGTATGTCTTGTATTGCATCTGGTATTTAGGATCACATCCGGTATACTACGTCACATTTGGTCAGCACATAGTCACATCTAGGGTTTAGGCTCGCATCTGGTGTCATCAGAGGCTCGCATCTGGTGTCATCACATCCGGTATACTACGTCACATTTGGTCAGCACATAGTCACATCTAGGGTTTAGGCTCGCATCTGAGACAATGGGTACTTGCAAAGGTATTTCCTAGAAAGTCTCAGCTAATTAGGATACCCTTTTGGCTCTTTAGATTTTTCATGTTGTCCTTTCTGGTCTCCCTATTGAAATTTCAAAATGTCTACCTTACATGCTTAGTCAATCTTTCACGATTAGTTCAATATGTGTGGTCTACCCACTTTTTACCAAAAACTTGGTTCCCAGCTCACTATCAGGTCAACCTAACCCCCTAACACTAGAATCATTTACATCCACCAACAACAAATAGTTACTCTTACCTAGACGCACCCACTTGAACGGTTTGAAACTCTCACTCGCACTATTAGGAAACATTGACGAAGTTGAGAAACAACTTCATGGTTAACACAAGATGCAACAAGTACGCATCTAAAGGGTCAAAAGTGCCTCCTAAAACACCATTCTTTCAAGGAGAAACATCTCGTATTTCCCTACTTGATCTAGACTCTCCAATAATGGATAGCGACACTCACAGATGGAGTGAGGATTTTGAGGAATATAACAATGACAAAAAGCATGAAGATACGAATGAGGAAGAAGAACCCAAATTCGACCGTCCTTTATTTGAGTTCGGCAGTGAAAACAAAATCACTGAAGAAGAGTATGAAAAACTCAAACAAAGAAAGAGGTTCCATAAAATAATGGAGAAGATGATTGACGAGGATAAAGAGAAATACTTCCTCCATCTAGCATCCATAGGTGTCAAATTACCTCAAGATTACGATGTGGAACAACTCAAAGAAAAGGAGGTACCAACTCCTATATCAATTCCAGCTCACATTGATGCAAGAAGAGCTCACAAATCTCAAATAGGAGAAAGAGAAACCCAAAACAAAATACTCATTGGACACCATTTGTCCATTTCCTTTTGACAAGAGTATCACTATGGTCCCATTTCCTCCCAATGTAGCAAGACCAAAGTATGACAAGTACACAGGAGAGACTGACCCGCACAATCACGTGAGGAAATTATGTGCTCTAAGCATAGAATACATGCATGAACCCACATACCTCATGCAACTATTTCTAGGAATTCTAGGAGGTAATGCCCTAGATTGGTTCTCAAAATTGAACCCTAAGGTCAAAACATTTGAGGAGATAATTCAATTCTTTATCTAGCATTACTCCTATAACATACAACATGTTGTGACTATGATGGACCTATGTAATACCAAATAGAGAATTTCTGAATCATTTACACACTTCCTACAAAGATGGAGGAAGATTTTTGCATGATATTCAAGGGTCATTCCCGAAACAGAGAAGATGGAGATCTTTGTTAATAATCTAGTGCCTAGATTGAACTATGCTTTACAAATGCAAGACTCTCCAAGCTTTGATAGAATGACTAAAAATGCCCTCTGTATTGAGGAAGTCATGGTCAAAAGGGGGGAGATCACCTTTCAAAATGAAAACAAAACCAACAACTCCAAATCCAAGCCTAAATGGTGGAAGCAAAACAAGAATATTGTTAATGACGGAGTAGTTGACGTCTCTAACATTAACCTTAAACCTGAGGTGTTCAAGTTAACTAATAGCATGTGGGCAAGCAAGGATGCCAAGAATACGACCCCCACACCCAAAGAAAACAATGATAACAGCAAGGGTCGGACGTGGACTTCAAAACCCCAAAGAACATTTACTCCTTTGGGAGATCCTCTTGAGACTTTTTTGAAGACACTATTGGATAACAATGTTCTCACAATCCCAAATTCCAAACCATGGGAACCAATGGTCAAACCAAGGTGGTGGGATGATAATTCCTATTGTATCTTCCACAAAAACAAGGGACACAAGACTAACAATTGTCTTAAGCTCAAACATGTTATTCAAGACCTCATTGAAGGCGGAAAGATCAAAGTGGATGGAGACACTACCAATGAGGATCATACAACATTCAATAAACCATTCTCTAATTATGACAAAGGAGAAACATCTACAGGAAAAGGTAATGAAGTCAACTACACCTATTCCAACAATGAAAATGTGATTAATATGCTAGACATTAAGACTGAGTCAATCAATGTAGTCACAATCAAAGATATCTCATTCCAGTCAAATGTCGTAACACGGAGCCAAGCACAGGTCATGATCAAAGGACCCCCAAAACTGACACTGACATCCAAGGCTCCTATTGTAACTATTCCTAAACCAGTAGAAAAACATGTGGTTACTATTCCTGGAGAAAAGTATGACTTGGTAGACCAATTGTAACAAACCTCTGCCAAAACTTCCATTTTTGAGTTGCTCAAAATATCCACAATACATAGGGAAATCCTAGAATAGGATCTACATGTTGCTAACATCCTAAAAGATATCAATATAAACAAATTCCAAGTGATGGTCAATCATATCTTAGTGCCACATTACCTCTCCTTTTCTAAAGAGGATGATAAGTCATTGAACCATCCACATAATCAACCCCTCCATATCGAAGTCCTTATTCATAAATCTCATGTTAGATGTGTGTTGATAGATGGAGGTGCAGGATTAAATATCTGTACACTTGATCTAATCAAGATACTGGGTCTCTTAGAACAAACAATTGACTCTAAAAGAAAAATAACTATCAAGGCCTATGATGAGGAAGAGAGATCATCCAAAGGTCTTATTGTTCTACCTATTAGAGTCGGCCCAATTGAGAGAAATGTCACATGTCAGGTTCTGGATCTGCCCTTGGCCTACAATATCTTGTTGGGGAGACCATGGATTCATGAAATGCAAGTTGTGCCATGTACTTACCACCAGTGTATAAAGTTCCCACATAATGGGGTGGAAGTGACGATTCCTGCAGATGCTAACTACACTTGTAATAATATCAAAGCTGGTAGTATGATCCCACATAAAAAAGAGGCTATGGATGCAATTTCTCCTGAAACTACCAAGGACATGGTTATGAAGAGTTTTGGAAAAAACTTAAAGTTTCAAGAAACAGGTATGGGAGAGTACAAGCTGGACCTAACTCCCTCACTGACAGAACTTCCAATATCACCAAGGTCCTATGGAAAACCCTCCTCAACATTCACACCTATAGCATCCAAGGAGCCAGAAGTACATAAAGAAATTGTCATGGTAAAGGAATCCACATCTTCTTTAGATAACTCAAAAGAATAGGCAGTCTTGGACTGGCTTTACAAAGGAGAACCGGTGGAAGCTGAGGTCAAACATGTAGAGATATCCCCAGAACAGTATGGAAAGGGATATGATTTCCTCAAATAGATGGGATGCAAGGGAAAATGACCTCTAAATGACACAGGATGAGGGCCTATTGAACCTATACCCACGGAGTTCCAGAATACCAGAGACAAAATAGGACTGGGTTTTAATACTAAAACTGATAAACCCACTTCACAAGGGAGTCCAAACTCAGATAAAGGGAGTGATGAAATAGATGAACTAGAGCAGTGGTCCTATGAGAGATTATTACATGTTGGCACACAGGATCCCAACTACCAAGGAGAATGCTATGTACCTAGCTTTGAGGTACCACAGGATCTTCACACCCCCTTGTTAGCACAACCTCCCATTCACGAGGTAGGAGACACCATAGCAACTGGTCCAGAGATATCATTAATAGAAACAATTACTCAAGAGACACCCCAACAATAGGATTTACATCCTAACTGGGGGCAATTGGTCACAATTTCACATGTCCTTGATCTACCCCACTTTGATCCATAGGTAGCTAACCAGGTACATCAGATAACTATTGTTGAATACTTAAACAAATTTGACAATGAGGTCACGGACTCTCATGATTATGAATAGGAAGAGCTATTTGTTGCTACTAAAGATATTTGAATAGATACAATTCACATGTTTGTGGCACCCTCAGCTCCTCATAAACAATCTAACACTACTCCTAATGACATTGATAATCCTAAAGCAGAAGAAGAGTTCCTTCCCCCGATCATTGATGAAGAAACTAGTGATTACATAAGTCTAGAAGAATTTCATAGGCTACAAGCAAGAAGCCTCCTTTTACGGAGAGATGATGATAAGATTTCTACTAATGAGTGACCAGAGTTTGGTCTGCATATAACTAACAATGACCCTTTTAACAATGATCTCACTCTTATAGATCTAAACATTGAAGAAATTAACTTAACAGACCATGTCATGCCGGTTAATGGTCTTGATTCTAATGCAATGTTGTCCTTCCAAGAGTCCAATTCCCTATCATTGATACTTCCAGACCTAATTGATTGGACTGAAATAGACCCTACTCCTATCCTTAACTTTCCTATTGACCACACCCTAGCTTGTTTTCTCAATACTTGTGAACCTTCCCCTTCTTCCACCAATGCAAGGAGTGAGAACATGTCACAGGAGGATATCAGGTTTCTTAGTCAAAAACTGAAAAATAAAAAGATAAAAGGGACTGATGGTGAAAACCACTTCATGGCAGTATCAGATCCCAAAATAGTAAAGAAAAAAGATGTATCCAATAGTGAAAAACTCTCAGAGGTGCCAAAGGATGAGACTCTTGATATCCTCCCCGAACACTTTCAGGAAAGGTCTTCAGTACTGATTGAACCAACACATCCAGTAAATTTGGGCACTATTGAAAATCCTCAAATAGTCCACCTTGCACAATCTTTATCAGAAGAGGAGAAGACACAATTCACAGAGTTCCTGAAAGAGAATAAGATCAACTTTTCATGGTCTTATACTGATATGCCTGGGCTGGATCATAATCTAATCATGCATCACTTATCTATAGCTCCTGAGATCAAGCCCGTGAAACAAAAACTTAGAAAGATGCATCCTCATGTTGCATTATTAGTAAAAGAAGAGCTAGAGAAGTTGTTAAAAGCTGGATTTATCAGAGTCATTGCCTATGCAGGATGGATCTCCAATGTGGTCCCCATGTCTAAAACCGATAAAACTATCAAGATTTGTATGGAATTCAGAGAATTAAACAAAGCATGTCTGAAATATGACTTCCCTCTACCTAACCTCGACATGATTATAGACCTCATAGTAGGCTATCAAATATATTCTTTAAAGGATGGGTTCTCGAGCTATAATCAAATAAAAATTTCCCCTGAGGATCAAGAGAAAACTGCATTTACATGCGCCTGGGGCACCTTTTGCTGGAACTTCATGCCATTCAGGTTATAGAATGCCGATGCAACATATCAATGAGCCATGACAACTATATTCCATGACATGATGCATAAGAACATGGAGGACTATGTAGATGACACATTGGCCAAATCCAAAGAAAGACGTACTCACATTGATGACTTAAGAAAGATATTGGATCATATGGAATAGTTCCAACTCAGGCTCAACCCAAAGAAATGTGTCTTTGGGGTCCAATCAGGGAAGCTCCTAGGATTCATTGTTTCAGAAAAAGGAATTGAGGATGAAATAAATAAAGAAAGAACTATCTACTACATTAGTAGAACACTAGTCGCATATGAGCTCAATTATAGCATTATTGAAAAAGCATGCTTAGCAGTTGTCTTTGCATCACAAAAATTGAGACACTACATGATCTCTCATACAGTAAGTCTCATCTCTAAGATAGATCATCTGAAATATCTCCTAAGCAAAACAGCATTAATAGGGCATCTAGAAAAATGGGTCTTGATTCTAAGTGAGTTTGACATTGAATACGTAGAAATGAGAGCTATTAAAGGACAGGTCCTTGCAGATCAATTGGCCGATTCACTGCTCCAGGATGATGAACCTTTAAGGATTGAATTCCCTGATGAAACAATCATGAATTTAACTGAATATCCATGGAAGATGTACTTTGACATTTCATTCACTCAACAAGGCTCTAGGGTAGGGGTGTTGTCCATAACTCCTCAAGGTTACAAGATACCAAAGTCTTACAAATTAATGTTCCCATGTACGAACAATATTTTAGAATATGAGGCACTGGTCAACGGTCTTAAGCTCGCCATGGAATATAAAATTGTAGAGTTACACCTATATGGTGACTCGCAGCTCATTATCAATCAAGTCAATGATGATTATCAGATGAAAGATGAGAAGTTGATGCCCTATAAGTGACTGGTTGATGACTTGAAGAAGTACTTTGCCTTCTTCACCTTCCAGAAGATACCAAGATCAGAGAATAAAGTTTTAGATGCTATGGCTACCTTAGCATCCATGTTACAACCGGAGGAACATCAATTCTGCTATGACTTCTTGGTGGAAGAACTATCCTATTCTACATTTGATACCCCTGAATACCAGGTAATATGTGCTTTGAACACCCCAGACCAATCTCAGTATGCTAATATCATTGCTTACCTTTCTGACCAAACCATCACTAACAATCTATCCAGAAATGAGAAAAGATCCCTGATTAGGACATCATCGTGTTATGTCCTCATAACTAACAACCTATATTAACGAGGTCTCAATGGTACACTTCTTCAGTGTTTAGAACTCAAAGAGTCTGATCTAGCATTAAAATAAGTCCACGAAGGTGTATGTGGATCACACTCGAACGACTTTTCATTAGCAAAGAAACTGCTTAGAATAGGCTATTACTAGCCTACCATAGAGAAAGATGCTATTTAGTTTTCAAAGACATGTATTAAATGCCAGACACATGGAAATCTCATCCATGCTCCTGCCAGAGAACTTATACCTTTCATTACACATTGGCCATTTCAGCAATGGGCCTTTGACTTGGTTGGACAGATATATCCCAATTCCTCAAATGGACACAAGTTCATCATTACAGCCACTGAGTATTTCATGAAGTGGGTCAAGGTCATGCCGCTAATCAAAGCCACTGGAAAATAGGTGGCTATGTTCATTCTGAACTACATTATCTGTAGGTATGGGGTACCCTCTTCAATTGTAACAGACAATGGGGGCCAATTTAAAAATCAAGACATTGATGAACTTTTTGAACAGTTCCACATCACTCAACACTACTCCTCAATCTATTACCCTCAAGGTAATGGACAGGCTGAGGCATCCAATAAAAATATTCTAAAAATCCTACATAGAACTATAAGTAAGTCTTGTAGAGACTGGCCTCTACAACTGAATCCAGCACTATGGGCCTACAGAACAAGCATAAGAACACCAACTGGAGCCACACCATTTTCTCTAGTCTATGGCGCTGAAGCAGTACTACCTATTGAGGTTGAAATCCCATCTTTGAGGATATCTTTACAAGGTCTTGTTACTAATGAGCAGTACCGCATAGATAGGGTAAATTTTTTGGACCTACTAGATGAGCACAGACAATAGGTGTTTGACTATCTAAAGGTGTACCAAGCATGTATGTCCAAAGGCTACAACAAGGAGGTCAAACCACACAAGTTTGAAGTGGGAGATCTCATCTTAAAAGAGAATCCTAAGAACTAGCCTAACAGAGAATAGAAAGGGAAATTTGAACCTAATTTGTTGGGACCTTATGTTATCACTATTACTTTTGGGACTGGAGCTTATCAACTAGCTACACCTGAGGGAGACATTCTTCCAAATCCTATCAACACTCTACATTTGAAGCGGTTCTATGCTTGATGTTTGGCTAGCAGAGCCTGTATAGCAAAAAGTTTTCAGAAAATACCAAAAACATTCAAAAAATTGATCCTGAAGAAATCCAAAAACAGTGGAAAAAGTCCTGAAGAAAGGTATCCTCGGTGATTACTTGGAAAATAGGCGCCTTAATACTACAAAAACATTCAAAAAATAAAAAATACCAAAAAAATTGAAAAAGAGAAAAAAGTGCCTTGATGACCACCTGGTAAAATAGGCATCTTGGTAGCAAAAAGAAGGAAAATATCTTGCCAAGTGGTGAAAACCTAGCAATTAGGCATCACTTGTGTTCTACGCTCCATCTTTCAATGCACTACTGATACTAAGCCTTCATAATTACCCTTGTTCTCAAATGATGACTTCATTTCCTAAAATGGCTATCTTATCCTCGCTTGGGATTTGTCTGCATTTACATCTTAGGAATAAGTCATTTTACACTAGGGGCATCTTTGCTGGCATGGTAGGTTGCGGTTGCTAGGTTTCTCTAGGATGGTTTGCCTTGCAAACACAATGTTTCTTGATACATGCAAAACAATGTCACTTTTCAAAACAAGGGTGTCTTTTCAAACATCACGTATCCAGACATGACATTTACATTAATGGAGTTCCTACAAGGCTATATTGGATCACAAACATGACTGAATTATCATATCAATGCACAGGCATGGAAACACCATATTGTTTGTATTCCAACTTTTTTATTGATGAATCTTTACTGTGTTTGACAAATGAATGAACAAGTACTACTTAAACACACAGTTTAATATTGGTTTTATTATGATTCTTTCATGTCTTGATGATGTTTTCAACTAGGGGCATCCAAGTAATTATAAATTTTATTTGCTTGATTCACAATTGATGATTTATTATGTCTTCTTAGTTACTCAATGACATTTGCACAAAGACAAAGAGTCACGAGGATGGGGGGCATAATGTTTTCTTGGTTTTCTGTGTATGGTGATTGTTCTTGTATGATCCTATAAATTATACCTAACATAGATGTTTATGGTAAGAGTTGCCACATAGAGTGGATAGCCACATATATCTCGATCTCTATTACGTATAAACTACGGTGAGTTTGAGACCATCTCCTTGTCTATTTTCTGATCCAGATTCTCACTAAGGTATACAAATCATAATGTACCCAAGGATGTGAATTTTCAAGGTCATTGCGGGTCCAATATCTTGCCTTCATCAGAATCTAGTATATTAAAAGGAAGGTGACTATTTTGTTATCTTGGCTTCTATGCCTTGATGCCTAAGTCTATTTTTGACATTTCAATAGAACATAGTATTCATACTTTCATAATATCAGTGGGTATTAGTGATTGTTGTACTATCAAGTGGTATCCATTCTGAAAAAGTGTCCAATGATGATAAAAAGCTATACATTTGCATACCAGTGACAAAGTCCTAAGAGTCTTCATATTATTACATTTTTGACAATTCCATGGGATATAAACAAGTTGAAGCATTAAAGGCATTTTTGAGCTCCAAATTAACTAAATTTCTTCTTCTAAATCAAGTTAATTACACCATTATTACTGATATATCTATCGTTGCACATCTATAGCATACATTTTGCATTCATAAAAAGAAGCAACAGGAAAATACCAAAACAAAGGATCCATGAATTGCATTTTTACTTTTACATCCTAAGTGTATCCATACATCTATTTTTTGCATAAAGGAAAATCAAAAAACATACATTTGCATCATCACATGAGTATCATTTGAAATATATTTATATCAGTAATAAAATCAAATGTATAAATGATGTCATCATCTAAATCTAACTCCTCATATGGAAAAGATATCATCATATGTGCAAGTAACTCTATCAAAGAAAAGAGACAATCATAAGACCTATCAGAATCAGAAGCTACATATATGTGTGTCCAAACATGGTACAAATCAAACAACATTGGGCATAAAGAGTATCAGTAAGATAGAATGAATCAGATATACATATATCAGTGTCATATACAAAAGAGGATCTCAGAAGGATCCAGATATACAATGTGAACTCAGATATACAGAATGTGACAATATAAATCAACTTTGGCTCCCTCCTCTCCCTGATTTTGAGGAGGAGGAGGTACAAACGAAGGAGGAGGAGGCATGGCCCCCTCTAACTATTGTGCCAACTGATAAAATGATGTTGCTCATTTCCCCTCTAGCATAGCTACATAATACAGTGTATAATAATAAGTGGCTCTCTAGCCTGGTGAACTGTTGTGCGGGCCTGCATATCTCACTCTATCCTGAGCTACTCAAGATGTGTATCTCTATCAACCAACAAAGCATCTACTACTAAAATCATAGACTCTACTACTATAGCCCTAGCCTCTTCTACTGTAGCTCTGGCCTCTAATGTTGTAATACAAGCTCTAAGCTTCTCTCTCTCCTGCTCACACTGAGTGAGATGATCCACATCTCTACTAGAGCCCCTACCTGAATCCTGCCCTAAGGACCTATCCTGGGATCTATTCAACTATCTCTATGGCTGTTGTCTCTGCTGCCTCTGCTTCTCTCTTGTCAATAATGGCCCTGGGTCCATCTGAGGAGCAAAAAATCTAAATCAGGTACGCTGACCCTCACCACTCCCACTGGAAACCTCCGCACCACCACCCCTGTCATCGCCACCATCATCACCATCATCCAGAGGAGGCCACCTCCCATCTCTACCTCCATCCTGACCTCCATGTCTGTCAGCAACCCTATCTCTCTGTTCTCCTCCCCTCCCTCTAGTAGGCTGATCCTCAGGATCATAATCTAAAGGCTCCTCTATACAAGGAATGATCTCCTCTGGTATAGTAAAATGAGGAAATGGGTACTAGAGCATCTCTGCGGTATATCTATCTAAAACACCTACATCAGCCACATCAAGGTAGAGATCCTAGTCTACTCCAACCATATCACAAATCTCCTGATGTGCAGTCTCGTATCTCAACTAGGCACCCCATAATGATGCCTCATCTCAGATCCGTGCATAAATAGTGATATCCTATATCCTACCTTGTCGTTGGCCATATTGTCTTAGCACTCGGGTGTGAATAAACTGCTCTATCACATATCTGGTCCTCCCTATGAGATATCATCTCTAAAATAAATATGGTACCTGTTGTGCATCTGAGGTCCACTCCTCAGTCTAAATATGGTCGCCAAATGACCTCAGTCATATCATCAAAGAGTTGACGCCAGTACTCAACCTTTCCCAGATGGGGCTGCTAAATAAGGCCTGCATACATGTATACACAGGGCTACTCTGGTACTCGCTATCTATCTACAATTGGCCACATAGTAGGGATGTGCTCCCAGGCACAGATCTAAAGAATAAGGATACCCACAGTCATACTACGGGTATAATGATATACTATCTCATGAAGCTCTCGATACATATGGGCTAAAATACAACTGCCCCATGCAAATCTTCGTCTGTGGGTAACCATCTGCTCTAACATCTCTACCCAACCAACCATGAATCCATGCTGACCTCTTTCTGGCATCAGAATACCACCTATCAGACCTACTAAGTACACAAACAATTGATCATAATGATCAATCATATAATCCCATGAGAAATATCTATGATCAATCGTGTCATCCTAGAAATATCGACGTGCAACACCAATCACCACATCAACCATTGACTCAAAGTGCACCTCAGAACTAATCAACAGATCCCAAAGTATCCACCATACATCCTCCGAAGTCACTGTGATCTCCCTAGTCGGCAGATCAAAGGTTTTATGCTCTGAATTCCATCTCTCGGCAAGAGTAGACAATAACCCTCAGTTTACCCCTATCTTGGGTAAACCTATCAAAGAACATAATCCACATCGGATCACTATAGTCTTCTCATCATCAGAAAGCAGTCCAGATAGAGAAAGTACATGACCTGGGTAGGTTCTGTGAAATGTGACTACCTCAAACTGGGTCTATTTTGACAAACACAATGATACATCAATATTCTATCTACAACAAAGATGCAGCCTCCTAATCAGCTAAGTAATTCAAAGTTTGCGGCAAGCAAATAGGTCCAAAAGACTAAATTTCTAAGTCTCATAACTAGATGTGATTCTAAAATGACAGTGTGCAATCTCCTTTACTAGATACGATCCTAGAAATACAAGATGTGATGGATACCATAGGGTGCGATCCCCAAAATATAGGATGTGACCCTAAAAATAGGGTACGAGCTTAAATGGGCAGGGTACGAAACATAGCCAACATGGAAATCAAAACAAGGCAACTGGATGCGATCAAGAGTATCCTAGATGTAATGCGGGAATCTGGAAAAATTGGATGTGATCTAGGAAATACCAAATGTGACACAGGTTTTGCAGGTTGCGATCCAGAATATTGGATGCGACTCAAAATTCAACTACCTATAAAAGCTACAAAAATAGATGAAATTGACATTTGCAAAATTCACAAGGTAGTTTCACGAGCACTTACCGAAGGTGGGTAGTCGGTTGGGCACTAATGTCGGCAGCTCATCTTGAAATGATGCTTCCTCACAGGGAATACCATCTTCTCTACAGAGCTCTCAGAATTACTATGGAGGAAAGTGAAAATGAATAGTGAAATGGTAATTTTTGAGGCTTATATTGGTCTTTTGAGCCCTTTAGGAGTTTCGAAACTCCTCCCAGGAAACTATAACTACATTTTTGTTCTCTTTTTAGTCAATTGGGAACCAAATCAAAGGTGCCTAAGATGTTCTCAACAGCACAGTTCCATTTTTATGACAATTCCAAAAACTACGGATTTGCTTCATTTGTTCCACAAATCTGTCAATACTACACATCTTATCATAAATCATGGTCTAACATCATTTTATCAGTCTCATCACTCACATTTTCACGTAATTAACTTGGTACGAGTGTGTTTATTTTTAAACACACCATCTTTTTCCACTTCTTCTACTCCATTCTTTCTTAACCTAACCACTTCCTACAAGTGATATGTTCTTTCAACTAAGGGGATTTTATTCTTTTCCTTCGATTTCATTCTCGAGGGGGCATGATCACACTATCATCAATTAAATGTTTTCTCAAAACAACATTAAAATGAATTTGTTATCAAAAAAACTCGGGGTGTAATAGTTTCCTTGACTAAGTCAGAACTGTTGGATAGGAAGCTTTGGTTCTCATAGGCTGAATATCTTGTGCCCCCTCATTTTAAAAGATTCTTATTAAGCTCCTGGCAGCTTCATAATGACTTTTGGATGACAACCAAGTTCGTAATCATTATTATCAATCTTTGGATGACAACCAAGTTCAGAATTGGTATCTTTAAAAATCTTTTATTGATTTTTGGACGACAACCAAGTTCAAGGTCAATTCTATCAGTTTAGTTCGATCAAGTACGAGACTAATCTCATCAACATTTTGTTCGACAACCAAGAACAGAATTCTCAATCTTTCTGAAGTCAAAAATCAAAAACTTTCTTTGAATCAATGCGCTACTCGCACATTAATTCAAAGAGGGGCAAATGTAACCACCTAGATTTGGTCTGTTCCGACTATAGACCCTATTTCCCCTAAGTGTGATGACAATGTTACTTTGGCATAATTCATTTAAAAAAAAAAACAAATTTAATGTCCTAGGTGATTTTTATCACTAGATTATATTAACTATTATAGCCATACAATTCAAACCAATTAAATCAAATCAAATTCAAACATGGCTATAGTATTTAAATATAAAGGAATTAAATAAACCCCTAAATCAATTGTCCACTTGCAAATAACCCATTCCCCTAGCCTATTTAATTTAATTGAAATGGCTATAGTCCCCTTAATTATTAAAAAGCAATAAAATGCTTAAATAATTAATTCCTATATTGTAAATGAATTAAATAAGTTTAATTCATTTCATTTATATTCCCTTAAACCCCAATCTAACCTATCTCAACCACTTCTACCCTAGGTTCTAACCCATCTCAACCTATTCCCCCCACGCTAATCTAATCCTAATTCTAAATTCTATCCTAACCCACCTCCTAATGTTGTCACATTCCATTAAGGAATGATTAACAACTCAACCCACTTGAGAAAGTCAACTTTCTCAAGCATGACTTCTCTAACGACCAACTTTCTAAGTTGATCCTTACTCCCTCCCATGCCTCTTAAATGAATTTCATTAATGACCCCTTAATGGATATTCCCTCTTGCCCATCCCTCATTAATGCCCAAGGCATTAATGGCTCTTACACCTCATTAATGACCTTAGGGGCTCCATTAATAAACCTTGTCTCCCCTCTCTCTCTCCCATTCCTCTACAAATTGGAGGGATTTGGAGCTCATAATAAGCCACAATTTTGAATAGTAGTGTTGTTATGCCAAGATTTTGAAGGAATCTCAAAGCATTGTTATGCTACCCATTCCTTCATATCTTCATGCACACTCCATAGTTGCTTTCTTATATAGTTGTAATGCTCATTTTTAGGCTAATATGCATGTTTAAATGATCAAATAGTTGTTTTAAACTTGAATC
This sequence comes from Thuja plicata, assembly GCA_018584345.1. Classification (NCBI taxonomy): domain Eukaryota; kingdom Viridiplantae; phylum Streptophyta; class Pinopsida; order Cupressales; family Cupressaceae; genus Thuja; species Thuja plicata. The sequence continues at coordinate 1,874,952 of MU226172.1, forward strand.
TTTCATGCTAGGTTGTTTATGTCACCGATATTAGCATAATCTGAGGGTTGTTATGTTATTTGCTACACTCATCCTAGTTAAAAAGAAATAGGTCGATGTTAGGGTTTTATATGTTCATTAACCCTTGTTTCTCACTAACAGAATGACTTATTGATGTGTTGTGTCATAGGTAATAGGTGCACAAATATACACACACATTGCAGAGTTAGATACATTGAAGAAGATGTGGGACGTCATTCAGAATCTGTACCAAAATGCTACCACTAACCGGAAGCTGATTCTCAGAGAAAATTTGAGGAATACCCGGATGAACAAGGGATAAGATGTTACAAGTTACCTCACCAAACTTAGACTTGTCAAGGATGAATTAGTAGTTGTTGGAGATAAGCCAGATGAAGATGAGCTAGTAAGAATATCCCTATATGGGTTTACTAAGTAGTGGGATGTCTTTGTTCAAGTTATTAATGGACGAGACATCTTACCTAGCTGGGATTGACTATGGAATGATTTCACTCAGGAGGAGCTTAGAATAAGCCTTGTCAATGGTGCCAACAATAAAATTCAAAAATTTGAGGTGGAACAGAAGAATGTTGCCCTAGCGGTTAAAGGGAAAGAAAAGAAGGGGTCTAATAAAGGATCAAATTCACAAGGTGAAAAGAAGAAAAAGGACTTGTCTAAATCCAGGTGCTATGGCTGTCACGAGTTTGGCCATTATGTCAACAATTTCCCTGAAAGGAAGAAGAATGATAAGAAAGGCAAGAAGCATGTGGCAGCTTCAACAAGTGCATATGAGCTCTCGACTAGAATGGAGGATGATTTTGCACTCATAGCTTGTATGGTTATCTCAACCTCATAGAGTGTTTGGTATATAGATATTGGGGCGTCATTTCATATGACAAGAGTTAGGGAGTACTTCTCTAGTTATAAAAAGGAGGATTCTAGAATCCAGATTTCTATGGGGAACTTGTCCAAACTCAATCCAGTTGGGAAAGGGACTGTTCAGTTTTAGAGGGAGAATGGAAAGATTATTCTCATTCATGATGTGTTGCATGTGCCAGGCCTAGGTATGAATTTGATTTATGTACCTATTATTCAGGATAAAGGTTATAATGTACTCTTTAGAGGAACAAATGTGTTGATTAAGCATAAGTATTGTAAATCACCCATATATATTGGGGTTAGGAGTGGTCGACTTTACAGGTTGCAGTTTAACACTCCTAAGGCACTCATGAGTTGCAGTAACCCTAGATATTGAGGAGAGCTATGTCATAGAAGGATGGGCCATATACATCATGGAGCACTTAAATTTCTTTGTGAGACAGTGATAGGTGTTCCAGAGGTGAGCACAGAGCATAATGATGTATGTAAGGGATGTATGTTGGGGAAGTTTGCGAAAGCATCTTTTCCAAGAAGTGACACTAGATCTGAAGGTGTTCTCAATCTAGTACATTCAGATATATGTGGACCAATGTCGACAAATTATATTAGAGGACATGAGTACCTTGTTACTTTTATTGATGATTTCTCCAGGAAGACCTGGATATACTTCTTGATGACCAAGGATGAAGTTTTTAGTCACTTCAAAGAGTTCAAATCTCTTGTGGAGAATTTGACAGGAAAGAAGATAAAGGTTCTTCAGTGAGATAATGGAGGTGAGTACAAAGGGAAAGAGTTCCTGGAGTACTATAACAGTGAAGGAATCAAGAGAGAGTTGACTGTTCCTTACAACCCACAAAAAATGGGGTTTCTGAGAGGAAGAATTGTTCTATATCGGAGGAAGCAAGGACCATGCTACATGACCAGGACATGCCATGCTACTTATGGGAAGAGGCATTTAGTATGGTTTTATACATATAGAACAAGCTTCCACATAAGGTACTAGAGAAGATGACACTAGAGGAGGCTTTCACAGGTATGTAGCCGGATGTCAGTCACTTTAGAATTTTTGGAAGTTTTGCATATTTTCACATTCCAAAGGATACACGTACAAAGTTAGATCAGACTATAGAGAGGGGTTACTTTGTGGGGTATAGTGAAACCTCAAAGGCATATCGTATATTCCTTCTAGGGACCAGATGGATCATTGTTCGACATGATGTCAAGTTCATGGAGAACAAGGCATTTAGAAGGTCTAGATATTTGCCAGTAGATGATCAGAGTGTGCAGCCAACAAGAGCTCCAAGGATCACTCAACTGAGTCAAGGGAAACAAAGATCAAGTACAGTTACTAGTACAAGCATAGGCTCAGGTGGTGATATTTCACAGAGTATGGGGCAAGAGATGCAACAAGTTCAAAGTATGCATTTAGAAGACATGGAGGTTGATATCTCATCCTCTATAGTTGGCAGTAGGAATCATGAGGTTCAAGAAACACAAAGGGATACTCAGGAGCTACTAGGAGTTCCTTGGAGGAGTAGAAGACAATGACATCCACCATCTAGGTATGGTGACTATGTGGCATTAGTTAGTTAGTTGGTAGATAGTGAGCCTTCCATCTATCAAGAGGTTGCACAACATCAGGTGTGGCAAGAAGCGATGGTTGAGGAATATACCTCAATAATGCAGAACAATGTATGGGAGGTAGTTCCTAGACCAATAGATAGGGTTATGATTGGATCATGCTGGATCTATAAGATCAAGCACAGTGCAGATCGTAGCATTGATAAATACAAGGCAAGGTTTGTGGCTAAGGGGTTCTCTCAGAAGGAGGGAATAGACTATGAGGAGACATTTTCTCCAGTGGCTAGGTATACTTATATATGAGCTATGATCTCATTTTCAGCATAGATGAGATGGAAAATCCATCAAATGGATGTCAAGAAAACATTCCTTAATGGTGAGTTAAAGGAGGAGGTATACATAGAACAAACAGAAGGCTTTGTAGTACATAGCAAAGAGACCCACATGTGCAGATTGAAGAGAGATTTGTATGGACTTAAGAAGGCTCCTAGAGTGTGGTATGAGCTCATTGATACTTACTTGTAGGGAATGGGATTTGTGAAGAGTGAGGTAGATGCTATTCTCTACTACTTGGTGGTTGGAGGTGAGATTATCATTCTTCTTCTATATGTGGATCACTTATTTCTAACAGGTTCACTAGGGCTCATAGAGGAATGAAAGAGGGATCTTGCAACAGAGTTCGAGATGAAGGATTTGGGACTTATGCACTACTTTCTAGGCATGGAGGTATGGCAGAAAGATGGAGATATTTTCCTTGGACAAGGTAAATATTGCATTGAAATCTTGAAGAGGTTCAAGATGGAAGATCGCAAAGCCATGTCTACACCCATGACCATGAATTGGAAGAAGGTAGACAGATCTAGGGAGAAGGATGTAGATCCCACCTTATACAGGTAGTTGATTGGTTCTCTCTTGTATTTGGTCAACACTAGGCTAGATACAGATTTTTTAGTTAACTCTCTTAGTCTATTCATGGTTGAGCGAAAGAGAGTGCATTGGATAGAAGAAAAGCATGTGTTGTGTTATTTGTGAGGTACATTCGAGCATGGGATTAGATATGCTCAAGGTGAAGGAGTCAATTTGATAGGCTATACTGATGCAGATTAGGTAGGAAGTACAACAGACAAGAAAAGCACTTCAGGGTGTTGCTTTAGTTTGGGATCAGGAGTAGTCTCTTGGTTCAGCAAGAAGTAGAAGTCTGTGGCTCTGAGCTCTACAGAGTTAGAATACACTGCAACCAACATGGCGACGTGTGAAGCTATATGCCTTTGGAAGTTGCTAGAAGCTTTGTTTGGTCAGAAGGTTGAGACTACGGTGATATACTATGACAATCAGAGTTGCATCAAGTTGACTGACAATCCAGTGTTTCATGATAGGTCAAAAAATATTGACATGAGGTATCACTTCAGTAGGGATTGTGTACAATGAGGGATTGTTTAGCTACAGTTTATACCTATAGATCAGTAGGTAGAAAACATTATAACAAAGGCATTGGGGAAGGTGAAATTCATCTTCTTCAGAGATAGGTTGGGTGTCATGCAAAATATCTCCCTCGCTAAGAGGGAGTGTTAATTACGGGTAGCTTGGACAACTATTCATCCTGACCTGGAAATAGCAACATTAGTTATGGGTAGTTTGGACAGCTATTCATCCTGACCCAGAAATTAGAAAATTATTGTTTTTGTCAAAGAAATATTGTTAGGATAAAAACAATTATTATTTAACATTGGCTCTTTTTAGGTGACACCTCATAACCAAGTTTGTTAGTGGTTATTGAGTTGTCTTAATGTCATCCGTTGGTTTGAATTAATCTTGGTCGTTGGTTTTCCAACAGAGTAGTATAAAAAGGGGTCATTGGGTCATTTGGAAACAAGAAGTTTGGAGAAGCATTTGCAGTGTTAGCAAATGAACTTGCAGTGGCAGAAAGGGCGTGGTGATAGCATTTGGGAGATTACAGTAGGGGAATATCAATAGGAGAAATTGGGAGATTGTCAAAGCTCTGCCAGTAAGAAGCAAGCAGTATTTGTATCTCTTAGTTTGTTGAAGTTTAATATATTTCTCATCTACAGTATTGGTTTTCCCTTTGGGGTTTTTCCCAGGACAATTTGTGTAAAAATATTGTGTTCATTGTGTTGCTTATTTATTTCTGTATTTTTATTGGCAAAGTTGAAGTTGTGTTGTTTTTTAATATTTGTTGTGAAGCAAATAATCTATATAATAGATAGGTGATTAATAAGCAGTAACTGAAATAGAATTTTCACACAGGGAAGGCTTGTTGGAAAACCCAAAGAATCAAGTTATAGCTGTCATTTGTACAGGCAGCTTGGGGAAGAATTTTCTTCTCCAATATGTCTTCAATGCCTTAAAATCCAGGTATCATAATTCTGTTTGGATCTCTATTTCCAAATCCTATTCTGTATAGAGTTTACAAAGGGATATAGCCTCCCAAATAGGTGTTATTGTGGGAGATGATGTAAGTGAAAAGAGAGAAACTGTATTGATTCATGAGCACCTACAAGGGAAAACATGTCTTATTGTGCTAGATGATGTGTGTACATTGTCTAGGGAAGATAATCTCTTAGATAAACTTGGCCTGCCAAGCGATAAAGATTGTAAAGTTGTGGTGAGCTCAAGAAACAGAGAGGTTGCTACAAATTTGAAAGATCAAATTTTTGAGATGACAAATTTTTTAGATAAAGAGAGTTGGGAATTGTTTTGCTTCTATGCATTTATGGATTGTAAAGAGAAAAGAGCGCCAACACATTTGAAAGAGGTGGGTCATGGGATTGTCAAATAGTGTGGGAATTGACCACTGGCTATCAAAATGACAGCATCATCTCTGGCCCACAATGTTGATCTAAGAAAGTGGGAGTACAAGCACGATGAGCTTCAAAAGGTAGTTATTCCCTTTGGTGAGCATGATCATGTCATGGATATATTAAGATTGAGCTATGATTCCTTGCTCGCACATATCAAAGCCTGTTTTGCCTATCTTTCTTTCTTTCCCGAGGATTCAAGGATAGATTATGAATATCTATTATATCTGTGGATAGGAGAGGGGTTAATCCTACCAGGAGAGGAGTAGTGGAATATGGCCTAGAATTGGTTAGACCAACTTGTCTAGTTATGTCTACTTCAACTATGGGAAGATGTGGATTACTATTTTAGTGATGCAACTGTAACAAAATATTATGCAATTCATGACCTGTTGCATGATTTAGCCATAAGCATTTGTAGAGAAAAAAAATGTGGTTTTTCTATTGAGGAAGCCTATACACATGCAAATGGTAGCACTAGATGATGTTAGATTTTATTGGCCAAGAAAGATATAGATGAAAATTCCCTCTCACGGAGCCTTCATCTTCCTGCTTATGTCTGTACATTGTCACTTTCTCAAAACATTGTCACAAGCATTCTGGAAAACTTGTTTACTGCTATGAGAGGACTACGCATTCTAGACTTGAGTGGGACACAGATTTCTACATTTCCTAAGTCTGTTGGAAAGATGATACTTCTTAAAGTCCTCAATTTAACAAGTACATGTATATACAATGTACCGAGATGTGTGAGAAATCTGAAAAGTCTCTTGTTCCTTGCACTGCCTCTCTGCTGCTCTGAATGACCAGAATGGATAACTAAACTTAGATGTCTTTAGCATTTAGAATGCTTAATGGTTATTCACATGCCAAGGGGAACATAAAAACTGGTCTCTTTGAGAACGTTGCGAACAGGCGGGTGCGTGGTGCAAGAATGCATAGAAGAGAATTTGTCCTGTATGACTCAGCTTCAGGAAATAGGGTTAAGAGTTGAGAGTGAGAGGGAGGTGAAGAGGATCAAAGAAGGGATCCTTGTACACCAGTTGACTTTGTGTCGTCTGACAATACAAAATTTGATTGGATATGGAGATGAAAATAAGCATCAACAACTTCATGAGAAAACAAGAGCAATGAAACATCTTGAAAGACTTGCATTAAGAAATTTTGTGGTGCCAAGTTAGATGTGTGAGTTGGTAAATCTGAGGGAATTGGAGTTATATGATTGTCAGTGTATTGATTATGGGGGGTTGGAGGGAATGCTAAATCTAGTGAAGTTGGTGTTGAGTGGGAATGAATGGTGCAAAAAATTTCCAAAGGCATTTGGAAAGTCCTATGCATTTCCATGCCTCCGGTTCTTAATATTAAAGGATTTTGAAAAAATAGAGGCGTTACCAGAAATAGAGGAGGGAGCGATGGAATTTCTCAAGGATTTGTGTGTATGGGGGAAATTTGCTTCTTTAAAGAAAGTGGGAGGGGCATTGGAATGTTTAAAAAGTTTAAATAAGTTCACTTATCTTGGTAAGGGGCTAAGCAATTGGTGGAGAAATTAGAGGAAGGCGGAGAATATATAAACAAAATCAAAGCCATAAACCCCTACTTAACTATCATTAAACACAATTTCTAAGTCATTCCAAAGATTGAAGGACCATACAAAATGACATTGATTTTTTTAATTTGTTAATTTTATTTTATTATTGTAAGAATTCAAGGACCATGCAAGGTGTTGAATTCGGTTTTAGTGAAGGTAAATATTATAATTTGTAACATAAGAAAATAGATATGATTGATTTTAGGGTTTTCTATTATCCTATATTACATTTAAAGGAATGATTTGATTTTTTATGGAAATGTAGGGGTAAATAAAATTCTCTCCTTCTATCCTTAGATATACAAATGAAAGATCCAAATTGATTAATCCAAAATGGAAGGATCAATGCATAAATAAATCAACCATTTGGAAATAAGAATAAAGAAGGAAGATCTTAAGTACTCATTTATTTATTTGAATGTGCAATAGATTTAGATAGATTGATAACCTTAATTGACATGGATAGGAGAAATGTACTAACCTTGAAATGTTGCAGATCTGAAGAATGCCATTTTCTGAAGCCTATGTTGAGTTTCTAGAAAATCTGAGACTAGATTTGGAATAGAAACATAGAGACAAACAAAACCCATAAATATTTTTGCGTTCTGACACAATTTCAAGTTGTACCCTCAAGTCAATGTCACCATTGACCCAGAATTTTTGATTCCAACCTAGGGAAGAATCAACCTAAAATATCTCAAACTGAAATTTTGTTTTTGGATCCTGAAAGTTTGCAAAAAAGGGTATCTACATCTGTACTTTGATCTTCTGTTCTGAACCTGTACCTACAAGAAAAATAGTTTGTTTGTTGGGGGGCGGGGTTTGCCTTGGTCAAACCCTAGTTTTGGAATTAACCCTAAAGTATAATTTAAATTACATAATTAAAAACAAATTAAATGCTTTAAATATTGCTTCTTCACCTTTGGATATCACTCTTCAAGTCTTTGAATTCTTGCAATTATGCTTGATGATCATGGTTTTTGGTTGATGATGGTTAGAGAAAATGAGAGGAGAAAGCTTCCTTTTATATGAAACTAGGGCACAATCCTCTAGAGAGGCCAAAATAGGAGAATTAAATTACAATTAGACCCATGCCCCTAGAAGATGACTGATGTGGATAGTAGCCTTGTTGCTGCTACAGAACTAGCTTGGCTCTATTCTGAGATCTTTCTCCTAGATCTCTTAGGGTATTCACAACCCTAACACTGAGGTAAGTCACTCTCAACTTTACCTCCTCTTCAAGACTCAGTCCCCATCGAAATACTTTTCTTCTTCTTCTTGCTGAACCTACACAAATAGATTCACTCAACCAATGTTTTCAGAACATTGTTCTCATTCTCTTCCCTAGCCGGACTATTACCAAGCTTGCCTAGGGTAAGATCTCCAGGCTTGATGTTGTTGCTTCTCCTATAGAAAACAAAAAGGAAACTATATACAAGGGCTCCTCTTGAGTTCCATCCCAACACATGACTCTCATCATGGATTCAGGAATCTCGAGGGGCCATTACTGCTTACAACCCAGAATGAGTGAAGAACTAAGAACTTACAAAATAAAAAATAAAATAACTAATCTACTTGCATGCAAAATGAACAAAGGAGTTTGATATCCACTAAACACACTATCTGCAACTTCTCATTTCTTGAAACAAAACAAAAATAGTACAATAATCGCAACTCTGTGATTTCTGTAGCTTCTCTTCTTCCACAAGCTCTACTCTCTAGATCTCTGAAATGAATTTTTTTGATGTTATTAGTAACCATCCTCTCATAGGAAACAACCATAATGGTCCACTCATCTGCAAGAATCTCTTCAGGAACCAATACACTAACCATATTGTCCATAAAAGACAAGATCCATTTTTCACGGGCCGTTATGACTGAATATTGTCGAGCAACATTAAAGCAAGCTGAGATCCAGTAATGGCCGAGCTGCTAGGCACCAGTGTAGGCCAAGCTGCTAGGCACAAATGTAGGCCAAGCTACTAGGCACAAATGTAGGCCAAGTTTCTAGGCACAAATGTAGGCCGAGTTGCTAGGCACAAATGTAGACCGAGATGCTAGGAAATATAGGTTGAGTTGCTAGGCAATGTAGGCCGAGTTGCTAGGCACAAATGTAGGCCAAGTTGCTAGGCACAAATGTAGGTAGAGTTGCTAGGCACAAATGTAGGCTGAGCTGCTAGGAAATGTAGGCCGAGTTGCTAGGCATTGTAGGCTGAGTTGCTAGGCACAGTGTATGCCAAGAACCATTGATACCAAGAAGTTTATCCAAAGTTCCCAATGCCTTGGTTGGATTTCTAGAGCCTTCCAAACTACCTCACACACACACAACTAAAAGAAACCAACTAAGCAACCTATCTAGACATGGATTGACCTAGTCATATCCATTTTAAGGAAATAAAACAAATGACCTTCTAAGGTCCAGACACACTCTCCTGACTTGGCTAGAGTCAGTACATGCCAGAAATAAGGAGCTAGGGGTTGAGTTAGGTGTGCTCCTACACCATACTCCCCCAGACAAAAGAAAGGTTAGTCCATCCTTGGATTGAGCATGTTTGGATCAATGCCCAACCTCTTGAAGTTTGTTTCTCTGATCCAAGTAGCATCAATATCTTCTTTGCCATGCCATTTAACAAGGTGCTCCATATAGTCTTTGTTCCTAGTCTTCTTGTAGACCCTTGAGTCTAGTATCTTTTCATCTATCTTAGATGGAGTAGGAGTGAATTTAAGATCTTTTACCTCTTGTATTACCTCTTGGAGGTTCTTATCAGCATCTTGAATTGGTCCTTTGTATGCTATCAAATCTGTAATGTTAAAAATCAATGACAACCCAATGTCTTCAGGAAGATCCAACTTGTATGCATTGTTTCCATACTTTGCAAGTATCTTACATGGACCTAGCCTCTTCATTTGTAGCTTGTGAGGAACATCTTTTTTCAGCCTATGTTTTTTCAAGTGTACCATAACAAAGTCTCCAATCTAAAACTGAACATCCCTCTTTGTTGCATCCACCTTTTGCTTTACTTTTTCAACATTTTCAATCAAATTCTTTCTCACACTTTCATGTACTTCCCTCATTGAATGAGAAAATTCCTTAGCATATCCACTACCATGCATTCCTTCCTTCAATTCTCTAAGCTCAAAAATTCCTCTTGGGTGAAATCCATAAACTATTTCAAAAGGACTCTTACCAGTTGATCTGTTCACTATATCATTGTATGCATATTCAACCTGTCCAATGAGCTGGTCCCATGCTTGACCATACTCCTTCACGAGGCATCTCAGTAAGTTACCAAGACTCCTATTTACCACCTTGGTTTTTCCATTTGTCTGTGGATGATATGCAGATCCAAAAGACAAGTTAGTGCCCAGATTTTGCCATAAGGTCTTCCAAAAATGGCTCATGAATTTGTTGTCCCTATCTGAAACAATACTAAGTGGGAGTCCATGTATCCTCACCACTCCACTGAAAAAAAAAAGTGCAATGTTACAAGCATCATGAATGGTCTTACAAGGTATAAAATGTGCCATCTTTCTAAATCTGTCTACAACAACATAAATACTGTCATATCTCTACCTCGTTCTTGGCAAACCAACTACAAAATCCATACTTATGCATTCCCATGGTCTGGTTGGGATTGGAATTGGTTGATAAAGACATGCATTCGAAGATGTTCCTTTTGCTTTTTGACACACTACACATCTCTCAACATACTGTCTAACATCTCTATTCATTCTAGGCCAAAAATAGAACCTAGTGACTAGCTCTTGAGTCTTATTGACTCCAAAATGACCACTAAATGATCCATTATGTTTTTCTTGAATCAAATTCTCTCTCATAGACCCTTTAGGAACACAAATTTGACCTCCTTTAAATAGTAAATCATTCTGCAAAGTATATTCAAAAAACTCACCATGAAAGTTGTTCTTAAACTCCTTGCATACCTTGTAGATTTGGGAAAAATCTTCATCTTTAGCATATAGGTCTTTGAAGCTATCAATACCTATGCTTTGTAGCTGAACTTCTTAGACTGTGAGAAGCCTTCTACTCAATGCATCAGCAACCTTGTTTTTTACTCCCTTTTTATGCTTGATGTTGAAAGTGTAGGCTTGTAGATACTCCACCCACTTCATGTGTTTGCTGCTAAGTTTGTCTTGAGAGTTAAGGAAGCTAAGAGCTTGGTTATCAGTATATACTATGAAATCTTTGGCAGCAATTAGTGCCTCCACTTCTTGAGTGCTTGGACTAGAGCATACAACTCTAAGTCATAAGAGGAGTACTTCTTCTTTGCATCATTTAGCTTCTCACTATGGAAAGCTACTGGTCTTCCTTCTTGGCTTATGGCAGCCCCAATGGCCACATTACTTGCATCACATTCTACTATAAAAATCTTATCAAATCTTGGAAGAACTAGAGTAGGCAACTCTGCTATCTTTTCCTTGAGTGTTTCAAACCCTCTGTCAGCTCGTGGTGTCCATTAAAACTTTGTCTTCATCCCACCTTTGATGGTGTCTAACATGGGTGCACAAATCCCGATGAAATGTCTAATGAACTTTCTATAATATTGAGATAAACCATGGAAACTTCTCACCTCAGTGACAGCCTTGGGAGTAGGCCAACTTAGAATGGCATCCACCTTTCCTTGGTCCATTTTGAGGTTACCTTGTGACAAAACAAAACTGAGATATACAAGCTCCTGCTTCATGAAGTCACACTTCTCCAAATTGATCATTAGATTTTCATCATGTAATTTCTTGAAAACAATTTTAAAATGCCTAATATGCTCCTCCTTAGTCCTGCTGAAAACTAAAATGTCATCTAGGTAGACAACAATAAAATTACCAATGCATTCTACCAATACCTCATTCATCAACCTCATAAAAGTTGAGGGAGCATTAGACAAACCAAATGGCATTACAATCAATTCATACAAACCTTTTGTAGTTTTGAAGGCTGTCTTCCATTCATCTCCTTCATTTATCTAGATTTGGTGGTAGCCACTCTTAAGATCAATCTTTCTGAAGTACTTTGCCTCCCCTAAACAATCCATTAGGTCTTCAATTCTGGGTATAGGAAAATTATACCTAATGGTGATTATATTTATGGCTCTAGAATCAGTGAAAATTCTCCAAGATCCTCCTTTCTTAGGTGCTAAAATAGTAGGGACTGCACATGGGTTTATGCTTTTTCTAATTAGGCCTTGGTCTAATAACTCTCTAATTTGCTTGTCTATTTCCTCATTTTTTTGAGGGGTCATCTTATAGGCAGCTTTGTTGGGTAAGGTAGCTCCTGGAATGAAGTCAATCTTGTGACTAAAAATTCTCTTAGGAGGTAGGGGAGTGGGCTGGCCATCATTCACAATATCTCTATACTCTTCAAGTATTTCTTTTACCTCATTTGGTATATCTGATTTCGTGACAACAACTTCATCTTTTGGCTTTAATACTAATGCAAATCCAACTCCTTCTCCTTCTCCTAGAGTCTTCAAGAATTCCTTCTCACCAACCATGAGCACACTTGGACTTGATGTCTTCATCTCTCCTTCTTATTTTAGTGACTAAATTTTGAAAGCCACTCCATCTTTCTTAAATGAGTATGCATTCTTGGTTCCATCATGCATGGCTTGCCTATCAAATTGCCATGGCCTTCCAAGTTGAAGGTGGCATGCATCCATGGGAAGAATGTCATATAGAACTCTATCTTTATAATTGCCAATGGTGAACTCTAGCCATGCTTGTGATCCTACAAACACATGATGTCCTTTGTTGAGCCATGTAACCTTGTATGGGTTTTCATGTGGAATCCTTTTCAAATTTAACTTGGTGGCTGCCTCTTCACTAATGATATTATCAGTTGAGCCTAAATCAATAATGACTCTACACACCTTTCCTATGATCTTACACTTCACATTAAAGAGTTCCCTTCTTTGGCTTGGTTCTTCTTTGCTTGGCTCTCTGATCAATGTCCTCTTTATCATGAGGATATCACCTTCCTCTTATTCTAAAGGTACCTCAGATGGCTTTCTGCTTCAGCTTGATTCTTCTTGGACATAGTTAACTCTCTTTCCACTTCCTTGAGAAGTAGAACCCTTTTCAAGACACCTATAGGAAGGATTCCCTAGCTGATTGTAGTGGTAGCACTTCATGGTGGCAAAGTAGGATGCTCCTCTTCCTTGATTGCTGCTGCTCCTTCCTCTCCAACTAGTGTTAGAACTTCTACCTCTACTAGAACCTCCTCTACTTGAGTTTCCTTCCTAATTTTTAGTGAGCTTGTTCTCACTTTTCTGCCTTGAATCTGATCCCCATCCATCATAGCCTCCTTTTCATATTCCTTCTCTACCTCTTCCTCTTCCTCTGAATTTTGATTATGATTTCTTTTTGTTCTTCTCTTCCACTTTTAATGCAAGTTGGAAACACTTATGGACGGTTGTGGGAGTCCACAAACTGATTTCCTCTTAGATATTCCATTTTAGGCCTCCAAGATACCTAGCTACCTTGATAGTCTCATCCTCTTGGACTCTTGACCTCAAGCACAACTTTTGGAAATCTTCAGTATACATAGCCACATCCAAATTTTTTTGCTTCAAATTCTTCCTCTTCTTGTGTAGCTGGATTTCATAATCCTCAGGTAGGTATTTCTCCTTTACCTTGTTTAAGATGGCCTTCTAATTCAAAATTGGATGCTTACCCATCTTCTCCCTCTCTTCTTGGAGGTATTTCCACCATGTTAATGCTGACCCTCTTAACCTTGACTTTGCAACTTTTACCTTATGTGCTTCAGTTATGCCCTCACATTCAAAATGATTCTCAATACCTTCTATCCATTCCACAACAAGTTCACTATCCATTTTTCCATTAAAGAATGGAATTCCTTTAGGAATTTTGCCTCCTAGGGCTATGAGAGCTTTTAGAAATGGCTCCTCCTTAATTGGAGGGTCTGGTTCAGGTATCAAGTCTTCTTCATCAATTTTCTGCTTCCCTCTGCTGTTGTTGACTTCATCTCCATCTTTTCTTTTAGTTGCATTTGCAACTTCTTGAAGTTTTACCTTCATCTCATCCAAGGCTTCTTCAAGGAGTCTACTCCTTTCCCTTTGATCCTCTATCACTCTCTTCTACTCATCTACTTCCTTTGCAAGCTCTGCATTAGTGACCATCTTGTTTTCACCTACTGATATTGTTGGCTAGAACATCTACCACATGCCCAATCAATTTAGGCTCTGATACCAATCTGATGTGGACAGTAGCCTTGTTGCTGCTACAAAACCAGCTTGGCTCTATTATGAGAGCTTTCTCCTAGATCTCTTAGGGTATCCACAACCCTAACACTGAGGTAAGTCACTCTCAACTTTACTTCCTCTTCAAGACTCGGTCCCCATCAAAATGCTTTTCTTCTTCTTCTTGCTAAACCTACACAAATAGATTCATTCAACCAATGTTTTCAGAACATTGTTCTCATTCTCTTCCCTAGTCAGACTATTACCAAGCTCGCCTAGGGTAAGATCTCCAGGCTTGTTGTTGTTGCTTCTCCTACAAAAAACAAAAAGGAAACTATATACAAGGGCTCCTCTCGAGTTCCATCCCAACACATGACTCTCACCATGGATTCGAGAATCTTGAGGGGCCATTACTGCTTACAACCCAGAATGGGTGAAGAACTAAGAACTTACAAAACATAAAATAAAATAAGTAATCTACTTGCATGAAAAATGAACAAAGGATTTTGATATCCACTAAACACACTATCTGCAACTTCTCATTTCTGGAAACAAAAAAAAAATAGTACAATAATCTGCAACTCTGTGATTTCTGTAGCTTCTCTTCTTCCACAATATCTACTCTCTAGATCTCTAAAATGAATTCTTTTTTATGTTATTAGTAACCATAGTCTCATAGGAAACAACCCTAACAGTCCACTCATTCACAAGAATCTCTTTAGGAACTGTTACACTAACCATACTATCCATAAAAGACAAGATACGCTTTTCACATGCCGTTATGACTGAATATTGCCGAGCAACAGTAAAGCAAGTAGAGCTCTAGTGTTGGCCGAGCTGCTAGGCACAAATGTAGGCCGAGTTGCTAGGTACAAATGTAGGCCAATTTGCTAGGAACAAATGTAGGCTAAGCTACTAGGCAATGTAGGTCAAGTTTCTAGGCAATGTAGGCTGAGTTGCTAGGCACAAATGTAGGCCGAGTTGCTAGGCACAAATGTAGGTCGAGCTGCTAGGCAATGTAGGCTGAGTTTCTAGGTAATGTAGGCCGAGTTGCTAAGCAATGTAGGCCAAGTTGCTAGGCACCATTGTATGTCGATTGCCATTGATACCAAGAATCTTATCCAAAGTTCCCGATGCCTTAGTTGGATTTCCAGAACCTTCCAACTACCTCACACACACACACAACTAAAAGAAACCAACTAAGCAACCTATCTAGACATGGATTGACCTAGTCATATCCATTTTAGGGAAATAAAACAAATGACCTTCTAAGGTCCACACACACTCTCTTGACTTGGCTAGAGTTAGTACATGCCAAAAATAAGGAGCTAGGGGTTGAGTTAGGTGTGCTCCTACACCAAGGACCTATATTAATAAATAATTTAAGATTTTTTGTTCCGAAGACCGAAATATTTGACCCGAAAGTGGGAATTAACATTTTCTAAAGACCGGCATCCGGAGACCTTGAAATTCTAAAATTTGAATGCTAAGCCTAGAAAAGGTTAATTGTGACCTAGGTCTAGGTCAACCTTGACCCAAAAAGGTTGACTTTCACCCTAAGGCCAAGGTCCCATTTTTTTAGTCTCAGGTGCCAGAAATAGGTTGTAAAAAGTGGAAGTGGGGAAAAATAGGGGGGAAAAGCCATATCAAAGTCAGGAACCCATTCAAGGTGCCCGAGATGACCCAAAACCACTTACTCAAAAGGCTAAACTAGTCTACCATGGAAGTGATTCCATTTTCCAACTATACATTTAGCCCCCACTTTAGCAAGAGTATGGACTCGACACAAACTCTTAGTAAAGGAGATCATAAAGAATAGATAATCTTATTGGAATCAAAAGGGAAAAAGAAATCCTCAAGCCCCCAAGGGACTTAAGTCTTTATCAACCCTAAGATCATGATAAGAGAGACATCACTAGTTAAGGAGAAAGAGACAAGGTTTGGTTACCTCTCCCAATGAGAACTAATGTCCCATTGTGAACCACACAAGGAAAAAGTGTAACTGGAAAGATGGAGTTGAACCGCCTAGTGAATGTGGCTATTTACTAGTCAACCCATCAGGGAGATCCATTCTTAAGGACACCTTCCGACCTTAAGGGATCAAAAGATTGTAATTTTAAACTAGAGGGATCAAGAGATTCGTGTAAATTTAAACTGGAGGGATCAAGAGATCCTAAAAAGTAAAATTCCATGCTTTAAGGATTAGTCTTTAATCCATAAAGGGAAAAAAGCTTTAAGTTTTGAAAATATTTTGAACGTGCGTGTGTGCGAAAAGTGAGTAGAGCATATGCCCCCATGTTAAGGTCATTGCTAAAAATTTAATAGGAGCAATGGCTTTGACAGAAACATAAATAACTCTACTAATTACATTTCCAGTATGAGATGCCCCCAAATGAAGACAAAACAAGGGAAATATCACATAAACATACAAAGAACATAGAAGGGATCTACCTACTGTGGGGTCAGTATGATCATAAGATAACATGTACATATAGATATGATATTATTGCAAATGAATTGACATCCTTCCCCAAAGAAAGTAAAACTACAATCACAATAGAGGAAAGAAAACTCAATATTTACGAAGAAGAGTCTTTTCGGACCACAACATGGAGACCAAAAAGAATCAGTGCTACAATGTCACAGATCTAAGTGGACTACACAAGGAAAACATTTATGAACAATAGCACTAGTACAAAATAACGTGAAAATAACATATAGAAGAATAGAGATACATATTGAGTAATTATACAGTAGGTTTTATTCCTTTATCACCTTGCACCAACAAAGTAATAAGGGTCATATAAAAGAGTCTAACAAACATTTAGAAAACACAATATGGGAGAAGCACAATACAACATGCAAACACAAAAAGGGCTACCATGAAGAATAATCCAATCAGGTGGATCGCCTACTCTCCTCATCTTGGTTTATATCATTTAAGGAAGGTGGGAAACTCGCAAGAGGGACTATATCCAATACAGTAAGAATAATAGCCAGTTCCAAACAAGGATCCTCTTGAGAATCACGTTGCTCGATACTAGGTGTAATTGTCAATTGAGTTGAAAGAATATGAGGTAAGTCAGTATCAAGATCAATGGTCTCATATTCATCACTAAGATCAATAGGATCATCTAGAGTATCCTCCTCATCAAGATTAATTAAAATGGGATCTAAGATGCGAATAGGATCATCATACTCATTCATCTTAATATCCTTGTGAATATTAACTTCTTCCAACACATCAGGCATAGTTTGGTCAAAAGAAGGTAAATAATTTTTAAGAAGAGAAGCATAGGCCCTAGAATTAGCTCTTCTCTTCTTATGATGTTCATTAGCAGATTTATTACATTTTTCTTTGTTTGACACATGGAGAACTAGGAGGAATAACAACTAGTTCCTTCACAGGTTCTGTAGGAGGATTGGTAAGATTCATAGTAGGCTGAGAAGCAACACTAGGAAGTTGAGTAATAGAGTTAGCACTAATGGATAAATGAGGTATAGAATGAGTGGGAAAAAGACCACGGTTAAGATCTATCTGAGGCATGCTTAACTCGACAATCTTGCGATGTTTATAGGCTTGATATGAACGAAAAAGGCTATCAGGGCCACAAGGAGGACATGAATTAGGTAATGAAGGCCAAAATAAATCAAGAGTAGCATAATCTCTAGGCCTAGAAGGTTGATAAAAACTATGATTAATCATTTTTACTTCTCCATTATGAATGAACTTAAGACATTTATGAATAGGAGAAGCAATAGCATGCATAGAAGTTATCCAAGGCAAACCAAATTTGACTTGAAATTGATCAGAAGTAGGAACGATAATGAAGGTAGTATCTACAACCTTGCCACAAATTTCAAAGGCAACTTAAAAGAACCAAGTGCGGGATAGAGAAAACCATTGCAAGATTGGATCCATGCATCTGATGGATCATAAAAATCACGTTGTAGGTTTTTCATAAAAAGATTTTCCTCAGTAATAACATTATTAAAGATGTGGGATCAACAAGACAACCATACGTAGGTATCTTATCAATCCTAGCATAAATATAAAGGGGACCATCGGGAGCCTTAATAGTCTCAAAATCATCAAAGGTAATTGAAAGTTTCCAAGGTTGTTTATCCTTAGTTTATTTCTGAGGTTTCGGTGGAGCTTGAAGTTGAGGTGGAGGTGAAGGATCTCGAACAGTAGGCTGAGATGCAACAATGCTCTCCACATGATTAACAATGTGATTAAGATCATCCATCTTCGAATTGTGAACGATATTCATAGAAGATGGTTGAGCGATGGTATTAGTATCATGTGTAGGTAGAGGATTCATATAGATTTGAAGGTTTTGATTAGGATGAGAGATGGACTTGTTCCCATTACCATCAAAATTATCAATAGATAAAGCATTAGAATTAATTAAGTCTTGATCCTTATACTTTAGAGAATAATATTTTTCAGTATCATGGCCATTTTGGTGATGGTATTGGAAAAAAGCTTTAGAATCAAAGGATTTTGAAGCTACCGTAGTAGGAAGGAGAGGTTCAATAGGAGGCAAGGTAATCATATTATCACTTAACAACCTACTCATAATGGAATGTAAAGATTCAGAGAGAGGATTAAATGTACGATTCATACAAAAATCAGTGTATGCAGAAGTGGCATTGTGGGATGCAACAACAACTTGATCAGCAACTACATTCATCTGTTTATTAATCTTGACATAGTTTCTAGGTTTATGAAATTTATGAGGATTAGGAGAAGTGTCACTCTTATCAACTGGAATTGGAGCCATTGGAGTGTTGCTCTCAAATTGACTCACTTGTAATTGATAATGATGAAGTGTTGCACAAAGTTTTTGAAAAGAGGTAAATTCAGTAAGAAAAATCTTATCTCTAATATCCTTTTGTAAATTTGAAATAAACATATGTTGAATATCAATATCAAGAACATAATAAGAAATCTGAGCATACAAATGCTTAAATCTAACAATGAAATCAGTCAATTTTTCCTTAATGTTTTGTTTACAATGCATTAAATTAGTTAAGGAAACTTGTGGACCAAGGTTATTTCAAAAAATTTTAATGAAGGTATTAGCAAGTTTAGGAAAAGACTCGATAGAATAAGGAGGTAAAGAACAATACCATTGCAAAGCCTTATCACAAAAATTTCTAGCAAACAATTTAGCTAAGATCCTATGGTCATGAGCATAATCACTACAAAGGATTTGAAATGTTTTAACATGAGTAACAGTATCGCCTTTACCATTGTAATTCTCAAGATGAGGCATATCAGCCTGTTGAGGAACAGTAGCATGAATAATGTCTAAGGATAAAGGACTACCCATGTCATATGTAGGAATGCTAAACTTGGATTGAGTTAAGGATGCAAGTTGTTGTTGTGAAGATGACACGGTTTGAGCCAAAATAATAATTGTATAATCATTAGAAGACATAGGTGGCATAGGAATATTAGGAACACTAGGAAAAGTGTAGGAAGTGGAGGGAATAGAAGAGACAACTGGTGGAACATTTGGAACCACAGTTGGAAGGGAATTAGTATAAGTAAAAGGTACACTATGATATGAAGGTTGTGAGGTAGGTAGAGATACCAATGGAACACTCACAAGAATAGATTAAATTGGGAGAGATGTAGTCATCAAAGGAGGAGTATAAGTAGGAATGCTAGGTAAAGGAATAGAAGAAGGTCCCTCACTAGTGATAGGAGGAGAATATCCTAGATTTTGAACCTCTTGTGCTAAAGGTTTAACATTAAAATGCACAATGTGAGTGATACCACGCAAGAGATTAATACCTTGATCACTATCATGAAGGAATTTCTTTAAGAGCCTCTATAGCTTGGATGGAATATTGATTATGGTTTTTTGGATTAAGCCAATTTACCATTTTATCAAGTTCGGTTGAAACTTTTTGCACTTGTTCAGGAGGAACTCTTAAAGAATCATCCTCATCATGAGATGAGTGAGAAGAGTTATGATCCATAGGAGGATTGAAATCATGAGTGATCAAATTTTCATCCTAGATCCTAAGGAAAGGAGAGGAGGACTTAGGATCAAAGGAACCCATAAGTCTACAACTTCTTCTAATCGGGATACTATAAGTAGAACTAGAAGTAGTAAAGCTCATACACCCATGCAATGCAAATGAACTAATTTAGGAAACACAAGATTTTTAATTTTAATTTTGGAAATGTAAATGCAAGAACATAAAAGAAAGATAATCTAATATGCATGCAATATCTAACATAAAAGATGTAAATCTAACACCAAAAAGAAAGAGTTTTATATCGCAGGTTCACCAAAATGTAACATAAGAAAATAGATATGATTGCTTTTAGGGTTTTCTATTATCCTATATTACATTTAAAGGAATAATTTGATTGTTTATTGAAATGTAGCGGGTAAATAAAATGCTCTCCTTCTATCCTTAGATATACAAATGAAAGATCCAAATTGATTAATCCAAAATGGAAAGATCAATGCATAAATGAATCGACCATTTGGAAACAAGAATAAAGAATGAAGATCTTAAGTACCCGTTTATTTATTTGAATGTGAAATAGATTTAAATAGATTGATAACCTTAATTGAAATGGATAGGAGAAATGTACTAACCTTGAAATGTTGCAAATCTTAAGAATGCTTTTTTTCTGAAGCATGTGTTGAGTTTATGGAAAATATGAGACAGGATCTAGAATAGAAACGCAGAGACGAACAAAAACCAGAAATATTTTTCCGTTCTGACACAGTTTCTATTTGTACCCTCAAGTCAATGTCACCATTGACCTAGAATTTTTGATTCCGACCTAGGAAAGATTCAAACTAAAAATTCTCAGACTGAAATTTTGTTTTTGGATCCCAAAATTTTGCCAAAAAGGGTATCTAGATCTGTACTTTGATATGTTTTTCCAAACCTATACCTGCAATAAAAATGGTTTGTTTTTTGGGGGGAGGGGTTTGCCTTGGTCAAACCCTAGTTTTGGAATTAACCTTAAAGTATAATTGAAATTGCATAAGTAAAAACAAAGTAAATGCACAAATTCACCTTGCTTGTAGAAGTCCTTGTGGTGGATTCGAATCCGTGAATCCACAAGTATGTATGCACCAAAAAGGATGTAGAATGTAGGATGTCTCCAATCAATTGGTTGTAGATCTTCAACACCAATCTTGAATGTGTTATTGAATTGGAAGAGGCTTGGAGGAATGTGGATGGAGAAATCTTCAACAAGAGGGTTCCATGGAGCTTGAATCCTTCAATGGCCACCAATGGATCTCCTTAATGAAAATGAGTGCTTGAGAATGTATGAATGCTTCAATGGCTTCTTGTCTTGTTTCAAATCTTGTTTCTTCACATTTGGATCTCACTCTTCAAGTCTTTGAATTCTTGCAATTATGCTTAATGATCATAGTTTTTGCTTGATGATGGTTAGAGAAAATGAGAGGAGAAATCTTCCTTTTATATGAAACTAGGGCACAATCCTCTAGAGAGGCCGACATAGGAGAATTAAATTCCAATTAGACCCATGCCCCTATAAGAGGACCTATATTAAATATAATTTAAGATTTGTTGTTCCGAAGACCGAAACAGCCAACTCGGAAGCGGGAAAATTAATTTTTTCCAAAGACCGACATCTGGAAACCCTGAAATTTTGAAATTCAAATCCCACTCCTGGAAAAGGTCAATTGTGACCTAGGTCAAGGTCAAGGTCGACCTTGACCCTGAGGCCAAAGTCCCATTTTTTCAGTCTTGGGTGCCAGAAATAGGTTGGAAAAAGTGGAAATGTGGCAGAACAGGGGGAAAAAGCCAGATCAAAGTCAGGAACCCATTCAAGGCGCTTGACATGACCCCAAACCACTTACTCGGAAGGCTAAACCAGTCTACCATGGAAGTGCTTCCATTTTCTGACTATACATAAGTAAGTAATTTTTTCCTTCTTATTAACATTACAATTAATCTTCTTTACAATTTATATTCTTGAATACAATTTTAGTAAAAAATAAAAAATTTAAATACAAATTCTTCTTTTTGTTAACGAGGGTAATTTTATATAAAATATTTATCATTTATAATTTGAAAATCTAAAAATAGTTTTTTTTAAAACCAAAGATTGTGAAATTTAATTTATTTTAAAAAATTTAAATTTATATTAATATAAATAATATTATATTTTTAGTTTTTGTTCTTATGCTAGTATTATTGCAATAAATAAATTATGAATTTGTTGTGTTAATTAGTTATTAGAACAAATTGCGTTAATCAAATTATAATTTATAATATTTCTTCTTTTATAAGTCTAAATGTAGTATTTTGTAGTTTATAATTTGTTAGAAATCATAAATATATTATATGATTGGATAAATTAATGTATTTAAGTCGTAAACATTCAGAATTCAAAAAATAAATAGTTTTTTAGTTTTTTTTTCATAAATTAATTTAATCTTATATCATCATTCTTCGCACTACAATGATAACATTTAACAAATAAATCAGATTTCATTTTGAGGAGTTTACCACGCTTTCTTATTCTTGCTTGTTTTCATTTTCATGAGTACTTTCTTATTCTTGCACTATTGTTTTCATTTTCAAAAGTTTACCACAATTTCTTATTCTTCCACTATTGTGTGCCCTTATTATCATAATTTTATTTTTATCCATTTTGTATCCTTTATGCAGACTTCATTTTCATTCATGCCATTATTGGATCGACTTCTGTAATGGAGAGAAATATAAGGGTTACTAGCGCATCTAATTGCTTTTATTTTTACGCTATTCTCATCTTAGAGTTTCAAAGAATTTTTTTTTATGTCACTTTAATATGAGTATCTGTTCTGACAATTCCTTTAATATCATTTTTGTTAAATAGATGCCCCTCTTTTCACAGGATCAACTTAGCTTTATTTTAGAACTCTTTATAACCTTATCAAGATATTCAATATTAATTTTTAAATTTTTAATTTTGAGTAATGTTACATTGAAGAATTCAGTCCATATCTCTATAAATTTAGTCCATGTCTCTAAATATCTCAATCGCATTGTCTACATATAAATCTAAAAATTTCTTAGCTTCAAACATTTTCAACCTACCAAGCTTTTTGGTTTTTACAGGTATTTCATCAGCATCTTCTAAATCTTCAGCAATGTAACCTTTCGAGATTTGGTTCATGTTTGTTGATGTCCCTTAGCATTTTTTGCGATGGATTCTAGATCATTCTTCACTTCACACTATTTTAATCTATGAAGCTTTTTAATATTTTTCTCACATCTCATATGCTTCTTCAACACTGCTATTATCCACCAAATCTTGGACAACATTAACTTTTGAACTTTGGTTTATATTTGTAGTTACATCCATAGCATTTTACACATATGCTTCTAACCATTCTTTGCATCACCCTTCCCTAACCTATGAATCCTTTTCATTTTTTCTTGATAAATCGTCCACTTCTTTAGTACCAAGAGAATCTTCCAAAATTTCTACTATGTGACATGTTTGTTAGTTTACCCTACTAAAGATGGTTTATTGAGAGGGGGGTGAATCAAAAAATATTGAACCTTAATATTTTAAATCTAAACCTCTAATTCAACTCGGTGATTCAAACAACAGCAGCAACCAAACCTTGTAAACTCTTCACAAACTTGATAAAAGAACATAACATAAGAAAATAACATTCACAGTTATCAAGCATCACATGTAACACAAGATTTAATGAGGAAACCCAATTTGGGAAAAAACTTTGTTGGAATTGTCACCCACAAAAAGAAATACTCTTTTGAAGTATGATCAGTTAAGAGCCAATCCTATTAAATATTACAATGCACATTTGTTAGATGTGACCCTATTAGAGGATTTACCTTTGACCTATTTAGATCTTCACCCTGTTAGGAGTGGCCTGCTTAGAGGGCTTAAACATTCATCCTAGAATGTTATCTTTCTCAAGGATTTACAAAAGGACTTTTTAGGTCCACTCGGTTAAGATATTTTCTATTACAAATGTTAGTAAGAAACAATGTACTGATGTGACCTGTGATTCTGCAACTATACTTTTCTTGATCAGATCCTTTGTTCACTATCAGAAACTTACTAGAACCAACAAATCATCAACTCATCAGTCTCTCCTCTTAACTAGTTATCCAACTCTTTCACTACTCTACTCGGTAGCTCCTCAACTATTTACTTCGCCAGCAACTCTGTATAAACATACAGACTCATTAATATATAGGATTTTATTTTGCCACTTAATCCTATTGATTAGTTTTTCACTCAATTGCACTCAACTGTTTGATCATCTCAAATGAACTGATTCAATATATTTGCAACTTTGTTAGTTGGTTAAATGTGCCTCATGACTTGCACTTTTTCTTAGAAATCACAACTTTCTTTTGTCGCTTAATCTACATTAGTGATTTTGAATTTGAATTTTCATGACCATAGATCTTGTAACAAACTTTGCCTTTTTCCTTAGCATCTTCTTGATCTATGTGCCTTCACATTAAATTTGTTCCACTCCTTGAATCCAATCTCAGTTCAAACTTTGTTCCATGCTCGGTGACTTTGGTGAATATCTTCACTCGGTTACCAACCTTGCTCGATAACTGACCTTTCTTGGTTTTCAACTTCGCTCAGTGACTGTCTTTACTTAGCTTGACCAAAAAACACTTCACTTCTTGGTAACTAGACGGTTTCCTTTACCGAATTAAGCTTTCTGCTTTACCAACTTAACAACATCAAATGTTAAGTAAAAACAATTATACCAATAGTTCCTTATCATTGTCTAATCTTTAATATCTGTCCAATTAAGTTCCTCTTTGATTGATATGGAAACTTAATATAAATAAAAAATTAGTTGATTGACATCAATGACAAACTAACAACTGATCTAACCATCCTACTTGCTTTTAGTCTTCTAAACTTGGTCTTCATCACTATTACCATCAGTTGGTTAACAATATCCCTCTTTGGCATTGATGACAACACTACCAATTAATGATAGTATACTTTGATCTCTCTGTACTGTCTCTTCTCCCTCTTAGCTTGTTCTTCCTCTTTGATTTCAATCAAATTCTCCCTCTTACATGTAGTCTCCTTTACTTGTATATTCATCACTTGCTTAATGTACTTTATTGGGAATAGTCCCAAGAGATAACAAAGAGGGGTGAGGGGGGTGAATCAGTTATCTACTGGATTCAATTATTTTTCCAATTAAGTACAAAATAATTTTAAACATAAACTCAACAAGATAATATAGAAATGAACAACACAATTTTGGTAATGGGGAAAACTAAATTAGGTAAAAACCCCAAAGGGAATTAGCACCCACAAATAACTATACTAGTTTATAATGATCCTTGTTAGAATATCTTGCAACCCTGGTAGGAGTTGTTCTTTAATATGGAATAAGTACAGAGGCCTGGTCAAAGGTCCATCCTATTAAGAGTCTTTTACAAGTAGCCCTGTTAGGGGTGAGGACTCATTGTCCAAGAGCTCACTGCTCAAATGGTGAAGGATGCAACCTTCTAGAAGTCAGATATACACTATATCTGAAAATAAACTATTTGTGTAGACCTATTGTCTTGATCAATTCCAGTGAATTGTAATCTTCTTCTGATTCTTCGCATAGATCTTCAATTGATGAATGATGTAGCCTTACTGTCTAAGTTTCTTCTCTGCTCTATCTTATTCCTTTCTCACTTCATTCACATTTTGTAATCACAATTGAACTGCTATATGTATCTTCCCCAAGGATAAGGTCATGACGGCTGTAGGAAACACTTTAGTAACTTCCTTGTCGGCTCTGCCAAATTAACTCAAACATCATGCTTTTGTTAAAAAAATGTTTAGCACCTTTAGATAATCATCATTAAATCACAACTAAACATGAATACAAACATGCATATCCCGAAGATAGGCGCAACTCAAGAAACAATGTAAATACGTCGACTCTTAACAGATAATCTCCAGAAACTGTAACTGCCAAAATAGATTAACATAACACAATTTAAACTGCATATTTGAATCTATGTGTATGAACATGACATCTAGAACATGTCTACAAAATAGATGTAAATGCACAAGGCTCCAGAATATATGTACTGATAATTGCTTACAGGACACTGATGTATATTATATGTTGTCATCAATGACAAACATACAATTAACTATTTGCATAGAAGCAAATCTCTAGCAATCTCCCCCTTTGACATTGATGGCAACATATGATATGAAAAACACCATCGACCCAAAGTATCTTCCTTATTTTTACAATCTTCTCAATATCCTCATCAAAAGCTCCTCTTAACTGCTGCATCTCTTTTTACTGTATTTTTCATTAGTGTATACTCCCCCATAGTATATGCTCCCCTTAACTATATACTCCCCCTTTAACATCAATGGAAAAGGGTTCCAAAAAAAATTAAGTATGGGTACTTCTCTAGAAGTAGAGTAGTCAACCACTCATCAGTCACCAAGGACTGATGCTCTTGCTGCAAGTTCTAATCAGACTCAAGAAAGGGAATTACTCCCAGCTTCTCCCTAAGACACTCAAAGGTACCTTTTGATAAAGGATTTGTAAAAATATCTGCTAATTGTTCTTTAGTGCTTACATAATCCAACTTTACTTCTTTGTCTGCAACTTTTTCTCTTAGGAAATGATATTTGATCTCAATATGTTTTGTCTTTGCATGCATCACAGGGTTCTTTGACATATTGATAGTGCTAGTGTTGTCATAGTGAATAACAATAGGATAATAAATCTGAATACCAATGTCTTTAATCATCTGTTTGATCCAAACCATTGTTGAACAATTCAATGTTGTTGTAACATACTCAGCTTCTGTTGTTGACTGATAGATACAATTCTTCTTTTTGCTTTTCCAACTAACCAACTTGTCTCCAAGAAATACTACTCCTCTTGAGGTACTCTTCCTGTCAACAACACAACTTGCCCAATCTACATCTGTATACACATGAAGTTGTATATTCTCTGATTTAGGATACCATAAACCATAGTCTATAGTCCCCTTTAAGTATTTGAATATTCTTTTTATTGTCATTAGGTGATTTTGTTTAGGTTCAGCTACAAATCTTCCAACAATGCTAACTGCATTAGAAATATCTGGTCTAGATTGAGTAAGATATATGAGTTTTCCAATCATAGACTTGTATAGTGTCTTGTCAACTGTTGTGGAATCATCATTTTTAGAAAGCTTGATTCCTATTATCATGGGGGTGCTTACTGTTTTGCAATCTTCCATTTTGAAAGTCTTTAATATCTCCTTCACATACTTAGACTCATTTATGAATATGCCTTTGTCTGTTTGTTTTACATTTAATCCAAAAAAATATTTGATAGGTCCAATCATGCTCATTTCAAACTCACTTTGCATCTCTTTGGAAAATTCTGCACTAAGCATGTCATTACCTCCAAAGATAATGTCATCAACAAAGATAGAAACAATTAGTAGTCCATCAGATCTCTCTCTCATGAATAAGTTGCAATCTATTGCTCCCTTTTTGAATCCAATCTTTATCAAGTAACCATCAAGTCTCTCATACCAAGATCTTGGGGCCTATTTAATTCCATAAAGGGATTTCTTTATTCTACATAGCATGTCTGGTTTGTTGGATAAACTAAATCCTTCAGGCTGTTCTATGTAAACTTCTTCATTCAAGTCACCATTTAGAAAGGCTGACTTGACATCCATTTGATATACTTTAAAGTTCTTGAATGTTGCATAGGCCAGAAACAACTTGATAGTTTCCAGTTTTCTCACAGGGGCAAATGTATCATTGTAGTCTATTCCTTCTCTCTGCGCATATCCTTTACATACCAGTCTTGCTTTGTTTCTTACCATTGTACCTTCTTCATTCATCTTATTCCTGAATATCCATTTTGTTCTAATCACATTTTTGTCACAAGGCTTAGGAACCAATTCCCATGTATCATTCTTGATTATCTGATCTAATTATTCTTTCATAGCTTTCTGCCAATCTGAATCATTGGATGCATCTTCAACACTTAAGGGTTCAATTTGTGAAAGTAAACATACCTCTTCATCAACTATTAAACCTTTTTCTTTAGATCTTGTCAAAATTCTACTGCTCTGATCTCCAATGATATCTTCCTTTAAATGGTATCTAGTTGTGAATTTTGGAACTTTAGGTGTGACATCTTCATCTGTAATTTGTGATTCATGTTTTCTTGTTTCAGGTTCATTGCATGATACATCAATACAATCAAACATTTCTTCAATAATTGTTTCTTTACTGCTAGGCTTGGGTTCATCTTCAATCATAGGTGCACAATCATAGTATCTTTCTTGAATCCTAAACTTCTCATCAATCTTCACATGTGTACTTTCAATTATCTTCTTCAATCTCAAGTTAAAACATCTATATGCTTTTCCTTTAGTAGAGTAACCAAGGAAAATACCTTCATCGCTTATGTCATCAAACTTACCAACACCATCATCTCTCTTGATGTAGCACTTGCTTGCAAAGATTCTGAAGTATTTTACTATAGGTACATTACCAAACCAAAGTTCATAAGGTGTCTTATCTACGCCTGGCCTTAGTTGTATTCTGTTGATAGTATAGACTATTGTATTGACTACATCTCTCCAATAGGTGTGTGCAACTTTTCCTTCTACCATGATAGTGTGTGTTATGTCAAGTATGATCTTATTTCTTCTTTTTGAAATCCCATTATGTTGAGGGGTTCTAGGAGCACTCAACTGCCTTTTGATCCCATGTTCTTCACAATACTCATAAAACTAGTCAGAGGTGAATTCTCCTCCTCGATCTGATCTTAGACACTTTAGTTTTAATCTAGACTCATTTTCAACTTTAGCTTTGAATATTTTGAACTTATCAAAAGCTTCAGACTTATCCTTTAACAATGAAACCCACATCATCCTTGAAAATCATCAACAAACAAAATAAAATACCTTTCTCCATAGTATGATCTTGTTTGAGTGGGACCACATAAGTCTGTATGAACTAGATCCAATTTGTTTTCTGCCGAGTTCTGCTTGCTTCTAAATGAGCTCCTTACATGCTCTCCCATCACACATTCCCTGTACATAGTATCAACTGGTCTTGCAATACTAGGAAGATCTCTTACTTCCTTCACATTGCTTATCTTTACTATGTTGTCAAAATTGATGTGACAAAGTGTTTTGTGCCATAGCCAACTGTCATCTACTTTTGCAACAAAACAACTTACTTCTAATTTGAATTAAAAGACATTAGCTTTAGTCTTAGAGCCTGATGCAATCATATCTCCTTGTTTTTTTTTAATGATGCACTTGTTTTCTTTGAATTCCAACTGATATCCTTTGTCAAGAAATTGTCCAACACTTAGTAGGTTATGATAGAACATCATTTGTCTTGTTCTTTCCATCTAAGGTAATAGAACCTCTGCCAAAGATAGGTTTGGGAGTGTTATCTCCAAATCTAACCATACCACCTTTGTACTTGTCCAGATGTACAAATCTATCTTTGTCTCCTGTCATGTGATGTGAGCATCCGATGTCAATGATCCAGTCAATTTTGATGTCTACTTTGGAAACTAATGCTAACTCTTGTGCTTTCTTTTCATCTTCATTGTCCATTTCTTCAAGAATTTTATCAATGTCTTTAATGGCAACAAATAAAATTTCATCTTCTCCTGATTCATCATCAGTTACACCATCTTCAGCATGATAGCATTCCTTAGTATATTTGGGCTTGTAATCTGTTCTGAATTTCTTGACTCTTGTAGGAGACTTGGATGCAAAATGGCCAACTTTGTTGCATGAAAAACATTTGAATGGTAGCTTTCCTTCATATTTTCCTTTACCTTTCCTTTCTTTCTTGGAAATCATAGAAATTATTTCTTCTAGTTCTGTATCCACTTCTTCTTTTTCATTATTACTAGAGCTGCTCAAGAATTTCTTACCATGGACTGAGGCTTTGTTCAAGTTGTTTCACTTTTAGGTTCTGTCTTCAATCTTGATATCTCAAATGAAGAGATTTTGTTGATCAAAGTCTCTCTCTTGATTTCTTTTGAAAATTGCATAGTCTAATCTAAGATATTGATCTTGCTCTCATAGTCTATTGTCAATGTAGTCATCAGTTTGTCCATTATGTCTTCCTCTGAAATTTCTCCACCATTGTTTCTCATTCCTGAAACTGCTTCATTAATCCTCAGCTTCTAAGCTCTGATGTTCTCTTCAGGTAGCATCTCTAAGTTTTAATACCTCTTTTTCCATGTCTTTCTCCGCACATTCTTAGCTTGAATATCACCCTCAAACATATCTTCTAAATTCTTCCATATGGTGTAGGCTTTGTCTACTTTCTTGATCTTAGAAAATTCACTATCAGATAATGCACTTATAAGGGCTTCCTTAGCAATTGCATTAGTGGTGAATACCTCCTCTTTTTTACTAGTAGCATCATCTTTTGTAAGGTATCTCAAAGAGGGACCAACAACTTCTTGTGTGGCTATTTCAAAAATGTCAAAACCAACACACTGTAGATGTGTTATCATTTTGTTCTTCCAATCAAGATAATTCTCTCCATCAAACTTAGGACTCTCTTTTCTGAAGTATGTCATCTGATCTACCTTAAGTTGTTAAGCTTTCTCTCCAAGGCACTTGGCTCTGATACTAATTGTTAGGAATAGTCTCAAGAAATAACTGAGAGGGGGGGTGAATCACTTATCTACTAGATTCAATTCTTTTTCCAATTAAGTACAAAATAAATTTAAACATAAACTCAACAAGATAACACAGAAATGAACAACACAATTTTGGTAATAGGGAAAACCAAGTTAGTTAAAAACCCTAGTGGGAATTAGCACCCACAAATAACTGTACTAGTTTATAATGATCCTTGTTAGAAGATCTTGCAACCCTGTTAGGAGTTGATCTTTACAATGCAATAAGTATAGAGACCTGGTCAAAGGTTGGACCCTGTTAAGAGTCTTTTACAAATAACCCTATTAGGGGTGAGGACTCACTGTCCAAGAGCTCACTACTCAAATGGTGAAGGCTGCAACCTTCTGGAAGGAAGATATACACTATATCTAAAAATTAACTGTTTGTGTAGACCTGTTGTCTTGATCAGTTCTAGTAAATTGTAATCTTCTTCTGATTCTTCACATAGATCTTCAATTGATGAATGATGTAGCCTTACTGTCTAACTTTATGCTCTGGTCTGTCTTATTCCTTTCTCACTTCATTCACATTTTGCAATCACAATTGAACTGCTATATGTATCTTCCCCAAGGATAAAGTCACGACGGCTATAGGAAACACTTCAGTAACTTCCTTGTTGGCTTAACTAAGCACGCAATCAAAAGTAAGACCGCATAACTCAAAATGAATAGATGCATCGCTTCACATAGTCGGCTCTACCAAATTAACTCAAACATCACGCTTCTGTTAAAACATGTTTAGCACCTTTTGATAATCATCATTAACTCATAAATAAACATGAATACAAACATGCATATCCCGAAGATAGGTGCAACTCAAGAAACAATGTAAATACGTTGGCTCTTAACAGATAATCTCCAGAAACTGTAGCTGCCAAAAGAAATTAACATAACTCAACTGAAACTGCATATCTGAATCTGCGTGTATGAACATGACATCCAGAACATGTCTACAACATAGATGTAAACGTGCAAGGCTCCATAATATTTGTACTGATAATTGCTTACAGGACACTATTGTATATTATAAGTTGTCATCAATGACAAACATACAATCAACTATTTGCACAGAAGTAAATCTCCAACATACTTCTCCTTTGTACTTACTTCTCCCTTGTACTTACTTATCCCTTGTGGATTCATCAATTACATACTGTATTGAATACTTCTCTTGTGTGCTTATTTCTCCCTTGTGGAGTCATCAATTACATACATCTCCCTCTTTGACAACAATGCCAAAGATCCATACTCCTAAAATCTTGTTCATGTAGTGAATCATACCTTGCATGTACTAATTTCTATTTGCATACATAAGTCCTTTCACAACTTCAGGCATCACCTAGAGTGTGATCACTCAGCATCATCTCAAAATTCAGACATTCTAATGTGTTTTGTAATTGATGCAACATGCCTCTTTCATTTAATGAATGTTGGATATGGATAGGACCCCTAATTTACCTCTGAGATACTCAAAAGCATCCTTCGGTAATGGATTGGTGAATATGTCAACAAGTTGTTCTTTCGAATTCACACATTCCAACATTACAAGCTTGTATTGTACTTGCTCTCTCAAGTAGTGATACTTGATATATGTGCTCGGTCTTTTAGTGCATTACCGGATTCTTTGATATATTTATAGCACTTGTATTGTCACAATAGATAGTGAAAGGATCAGTAATATCTTCTTGCATACCTTTTAGTAGTTGTTTGATCCACAATATTTTCATAATTCATAGCTACAAAAACATACTCATCCTTGGCAATAGACTGTGATATACAACTTTGTTTCTTGCTTACCCATGTAACTAGTCTGTCTCCTAAAAATAAAGCTCCTCTGCTTGTACTCTTTCTGGCATCAATGTTTCCATCCCAATCAACATCAGTATAGACTTTCAAGTCAAAGAATCCTCCTTTATTGTATAGTAGGCCAAAATATTCAGTGCCTTTTAGATATCTAAACATTCTCTTAATTGCAGACATATGTGTTTACTTTGGATCAAAAGAGAACCTTGCAACCATTCCTACCGCATGAGCAATATCGGGTGTGGTGTGCACTATATATTACAACTTACCAATCATGGATTGGTAGAGTGTCTCATTGACTTCTTTTGACTCATCCTCTTTAGATAACTTGCATCCAGGGACCATCAGTATTCCAACTGGTTTTGAGTCATCCATACTAAAGGTCTTTAGTATCTCCTTAATATATTTTGCTTGTGTAATATAGATCTCATCCTTTACCTCTTAAATTTGAAGTCCAAGAAAGAACTTAATCTCTCCAATCATAGGCATTTCAAACTCCTTTCTCATTTCCTCAGCAAAAGATCTACACAATGTGTCATTGCCTCCAAAGATAATATCATCAAAAAATATCTCAGCAATTAAAACCTTTTTATTACTATCACATTTCAGATACACATTGTTGTTGTCACTAGTTCTCTTAAATCCTATTTTTATTAGATATGAATACAATATCTTATACCATGGTTAGGGTGCTTGTTTCAAGCCATACAGTGATTTGTGCAATTTTCATACCATGTCTCGGTCTGTATTCTCAGAAAATCCTTCATCTTGTTCAATATATACTTTCTCTTCAAGAATACCATAGAAAAATGTGCAGACTTAACATCCATTTGATAAAATTTGAATCTCTTATAAGAAGCATATGCTAGTAGAATCCTTACTCCTTCTAATATAGCAATAGGTGCAAAAGTTTCACCATAGTCAATTCCTTCTTCTTGTGCATACCCTTTGCAAACTAATCTTGCTTTATTTCTAATTACATTACCATGCACATTCAAATTATTTCTGAAAATCCGCTTAGTATCGATTACATTCTTATCTTTTGGTCTTGGTACCAAAGTCCATGTATTATTATTTTGAATTTGATATATCTTTTCCTTTATTTCTTTCATCCAATCTTCACTTTCTTAGGCATCTTTTACTTTTTGCGGTTCAAGTTCAGATATTAAACATGTGTTTTCTCTTACCTTGCTTCTTGTTAGAACTCCAGTAGTCTTTGAGTTTCCTTGTGTGCTTCAAAAAACCCTCCATTTTTTCCTTAAGGATCCTACCCCAGTCGTTAGGCTTCTTCAAGGGAACTTGGCCATGATACCAATTGTTAGTCTTAAAAGGCACTAAAAGGGGGTGAATTAGTGCACCCATAAATCTAAAACAAATCTTAAATCTCTTCCACAAGATCCAACATGCAAAAGTAAATATCACATAGAAACTTAGCACATAAACCATTCACACAATGTAGACTCAAGACACGAGATTTTTCATGTGGAAACCCTTTTTAGACAGAGAAAACCACATGTGGAATGGTATCCACAAATTTTACTAGTGCACCAAAGAAATTTTCCCTGTTAGGAGCAGTTACAAACACCCTGTTAGGGGCATACCCAAAGAATATTTTAGCTCGATTAGAAGCTAATAAAAATCATGTCAAAGACTACTCTATTAAGAGGTTTCAATTTCCTAAGTCATGTAATTAAAGGATGTACACTTTAGATCATGTTAAAGATCATGCGCACCCTATTAGGAGTGCTCTTGTTAAAGGATTTAAGCCGCAAACCTGTTAGGGTTTTCCTTGAGATAGACCCAAGAATAACTGATCTAATAATGACCTTCTTGTCTGACAAGTCCATTTTAGTTCTGATCCCTATGACACCTTAGACATCCAACAACTCCAAACCATCACCAATTCCTATCACAATGCCAAAATCTCTTACCCTAAATCACAATTTCATCCTTCTTTTATAACAAGTTAGCTAATTCGGCCTTTGCCTAAATTGTTTTTACCCACAAACATAAACATCAAATTCTATCCTACCAAAACACATTTGTCAATCCAATAAACTATGCACCTCATGAATTGGAATTCGATCTGACTTCCCTCACATTCTAAGAAGTTGGCCATTCTACAATAGCCCTTATCTTTTCAGGGTCAATTGTAATTTCATCTGTAGAGATAATGTGACCCAACTAATGTATCTCTTTCTGATAGAAAGAACACTTGGACAAATTACCATAAAATTTTATGTCTCTTAGATGAGGTAGGACTATTTGTAAATGTTCTTTGTTCTCCTCAATCTTCTTGGAATAAATAAATATGTCATTAATAAATATCCCAACAAAATCATACATGCAGTCTCTGAAAACATTGTTCATCAAATTGATGAAAGTTGTCGAGGCATTCGCTAGACCAAAAGGTAGAGAAAAGAATTCATAGTGCCCATAAAATGTCCTGAATGTTGTTTTAGATGTGTCCTCCTTTATCTGGAGTTGGTGATGCCAGAATCTCAGATCGATCTTTGAGAACCCAGTAGCTCCCTTAATTTGATCGAATAGTTCATCTATCTAAGAGAGAGGGTGTCTATTTTTTATGGTTACCTTATAAAGCATCCTATAATCAATACATAATCGTAAGGTACCATATTTATTCTTTACAAAAATCATCTGGGCTCCCCAAGGTGAGGATTAACCTTTATCCAAAAACTCCTAAAGTTGCACACCTTAAGTTCACACAATTTTATTGTGATCATTCTATAAGGAGCCTTAGATTGTTGCTCATAAATTCTTGTAAAATAGCATAGTTATCAATTAAAGGAATATTATCTAAATCGTTAACACGTGCTACATATATAATGTACCCCTTCCTCTAAGCCTTCTTCAATTTTATTTCTAAGGTCTATCTTAGTTCAATAGGCCTCTTCACACCCCTTAACTCTACATATTTTCCTATATAATCAAGGCAATTGATTGATTTGTCTCTATACTTTACTATTGCCTTATGTCTTGTCAACCAATTGATGTTCAAGATGACATCATATGGAACTAATGGGGATACATACATGTTTACATGTATTTGGAAGCTTGGAAGATCCAATTCACTACAAGCTATCAACATTGCTCCAACCTTCATTAGCTTAATTTTCATATTTAAATATCCAAGGTTTAGACATAAATCCTACTCTAACAGGTAATATAGATGAAACTCTAGGATCTATAAAGCACTTAGTGGCTCCAGTATCAATTAAAATAGAAACATTGTGTCCAAAGATTTTACTAGTCAATTGTATAGGAGTAGCTTGAAATTCAATTTGTTTGTGGTCAACACCTGCATGGATGTGATGTTGTGCTTGTACTTGTTGACCTTTCCCATCCTTTCTTCTTGAACAGTGAGGACATGAAATAGTATAATGGTCACCCCCACATACATATTAGTTGTCTAGGGGTCATTTTCTATCCTCAGGCTTATTCCTCCTTTTACCATTCTTGTTATTATTGTCCCAATTGTTACTCTTGTTCTAATTCTAATTTTGATTTTTCCTGTTGAATTCTTACTAGAATTCCCTTTTCCTCTTCCCCTCATATTTTTTATCTGGAGGTGTCCTTTGTTCTATTCACCTCCCTAAAATTTCCTCTTATTATAATCCTGTGAAGTGTTAGGTCTCTTACTCATACTAGTTGTGGGCATCTTTTACAATTTTTGTTGTTGTTTGATGGTCTTTTCAAAAGTGAGGTCCATTGTATCTGGGTTATGCATATCAACATCAGTACGCACTTTAGGTCTTAAACCTAAGATGAACTTGCAAATTTTAAATCCCTCATCCATCTAATATTAAGGAATATATTTTAACAAGTGACAAAACTTCTCATGGTATTGTGTGACTATCAAGACACCCTGTATCAAATTCTAAAATCCATTCATTTTCCTACCAAAATATAAATGAGGAAACCACCCTTTGTGAAAAAGTTGCAAAAACCCCTCACAAGTTATCTCTCCAAGTTACGGTTGTTTCTCAGATCTCTCATTGCCCCGCCATGTGGTGGCCTCCTTGGTCAGCTGGTAAGCACCACGCATTTCCTGAGATTCCCTTGAAAGGTTTGAATATCAAAGTATTTATCCATTGCTATAATCCAGGCATGTGGCTCATCACAGGTATAGTTTTACCATTGAAGGTAGGAGGAATGACCTTTTTGAGGCCTCTACTAAGCGCATCTGCAATGCTACCCCTACTATTTACTACACCTCCAGCTCTAAGATCAATTTTTTTAAAAGTTGATCATCATTCATGCTATCCTCCTCTTGTTTTCTTTGAGCCTCCACCCTCTGATCCTCTTCCCCCTTTGTTTGTTTCTCATTATGGGGATTCTCATCTTGAACACCCCTCACATCATTCTCAAGTTGATCCATGCGAGCACCTTGTTGTTGTAATAGGCCCACCTATTGAGTCAAAAGAGTAAGGATCTAATCTAGTCTCTGATTAGGCTCATCATTAGGACCATAACTAGATCCATCTTTGTTAGCGTTTATTGTCTGCATGGTGTCTGATCAAGTCTTGTACCAAGAAAACATTCAACTTTTAGCAAACAAGTAGACCAAGGCCCTAGAGTTTAACCACGCTCTGATACCACATGTAAGGACTACCTTTCCTACAATATGCCATGTATACAACATACGAAAAAGAGTGAAAAGTCAAACATTAAAGTCAATAAAATGAAATACAAAGATGAGATTAATTCATAACAAAATTTCAATTCATAATGTTTATCACTAAATTAACCACTTGTCGAATTAATGCATGATTAAGTACAATGATAAGATAATTCTTAAGAAGAGATGAGGTGTCATTCGTCATGTTAAAAACACCATTAGTACATCAAATACAAAGTAAATCTAGCTCAATTACATCAAGAGATGCTGACATACTCATTGAACATTGAGTACATCAATTAAATTTAAAATTACATCAATTGATACAAGTAGACCTTAAAGGTCTAAATCATCAATACATGAAATAAAATGTAATAGACAAATCCACATTTGACACCTTTCCATTCAACTTTTACAATTCACACAAAAAAAGTATTCCTATCAACTATCAATAGAAAAAATGGAGATATGTTTTAGATTATCTAAAAAGATTATGCCTACAACAACCTACCATACAACTCCATTATGATTCAATAGTTGTCTAATCCAGTAAACATTTTCTGAATAAAAGAGAGAGTTTCAGTTACAATGATTTTATATGAGAGAGAAACTAAACGAACCTTTAATAAAACTTCTATATCCATGGGGTGACATGAAAATAATGTATTACATGTACAAATTAATTCACCGCCCAAAAGATGTGTCAATCAATGGTTTTAAATTTTTACTCACGGCTATCTTTTCCTTAGAAAAGTTAATACAAAATAGCCAAAATGAGTTTGCTATGCATTGTAGATTGGGTAATCGTTTGATAACAAAAATCTAACATTCTTGCCATATATAATATCTTTGATGTTTTCTGTATAATCCAAGACTTCAGATTGTAACATCAACCCATGAAAAGTATTGCAGGCATACCACATAACATAGCTCCCTTTTAAGTAAAAGGGCCTTTGGTAGAAATTCATATTAAATAATTTTCTACCTTTTGTAGTATCCGATCCAGAATTTAATTGAATTTGGATGTCGCAGTCAATTAAATGAAACAAGAAGGAATCTTGAGCAATAGTTACCGGGTATAACAATTTGGATATAATGGTGACAAACAAAACAATGTAAATATGGAAGATATGAGTATCCTGATTAACGTTAGGCATTCTGAGAAACCAATATGTTCAAACCAGAGTAATTTTAAAGATTGCTAAAACGGCTGAGGTAATTTTAGAGTTGAAATAAACACTACAGAAATATGAAGTTTTGTTTTAAAATAGCGAGAATAAGGGCACATGATAGTGCGAGAATGAGAAAGCAGGGTAAACTCTAGAAAACTAAATTTGATTTAATTGTTAAAAGTTGTTATTGTAGTGGGAAAAATGATGGTATAAGATTAAATTAATTTAGGGAAAAAAAAATTATGTTTTGAATTCTGAAAGTTTATGAGATTCAAATAAATTAATTGGGTCAAACATATAATAAATTTTTAAGTGATTAATACAACACATTTATAATTTAATTATTGCAAGAGTACTAGCATAAGAATAAATATTAAAAATATAATATTTATAAATATTATAAATAATAAAATAAATTAAAATTAACAAATTAATGTCATTTCAAAATGGTTAGGTGACAATTGAGTATTTTTTGTTAGAATATCTTCTCTTAATTCTTACCTAACCATTTTGAGATTATTAATTTGTTAATTCTATTTTATTATTGTAAGAATTCAAGGAAGGTGGAGAATATTCTAATAAAAACAAAGTCATAATTCCCACCTAACCCTTTTGAGATGGCATTAATTTGCTAATTTAATGTTAGAATGGTCTCCACCTTCCTTGAATTCTTACACTAAATAAATAAAATTAAGGAATTAACAAATTAATCACATCTCAAAATGGTTAGGTGGGAATTATGACTTTGTTTTTGTTAGAATGTTTTCCACCTTCCTTGAATTCTTACAATAATAAAATAAAATTAACAAATTAACAAATTAATGTCATTTCAAAATGGTTAGGTGAGAATTACAAATTAATGCCATCTCAAAATGGTTAGGTGAGAATTATGACTTTGTTTTTGTTAGAGTATCCTCCACCTTCCTTGAATTCTTACAATAATAAAATAAAGTTAAAAAATAAACAAGTTAATGTCATCTCAAAATGGTTAGGTGGAAATTGTGACTTTGTTTTTATTAGAGTATTCTCCACCTTCCTTGAATTCTTACAATAATAAAATAAAACTAGCAATCGCACCTTAGTGTGCAATGGGAACGCCGTAGAGTTATGGAAAGCTCATTTAAGTGTTTGTCCCTTTGTTTGTCAGTAATTCTCATCATCTTTAGATCTTCTTAGCTTTGTATCAATATATCTCACCATCTATATATCTTTATAACTCTTCCTCTCTATCTCTCCCTCTCTATGTCTCCCTCTATAGCTCCCTAGATCTCTTTCTATGTTTACCTCTTGTCCTATCTCTAATTCTCTATCTGTTTTCCCCCATCCTCCCACTTATATTCATCTATATCTCTATCCAACCGTCTTTCTCCATCACCCCCTTCTTATACCTTTTAATCTTTACATCTCTATATTTCTTCTCCCATCTCTCCCTCTATATGTATCTCTATGTCGTTTTCTCTCTATCACTCTCTATGTCTATATATTTCC
>MU226172.1:1914934-1930566 GCA_018584345.1 Thuja plicata
AAGGATAAAGTAATTCCTAACCAATACCTAAAGGTAACTCACACCAAAAGGAAAAATAATGTAGGTATCTTTGCACCATAGACTCCAAAGAGATCTTTTATTAAGAAAATTAGAGATCGGAGATGGGCCATACACTAAAACTTATCCTTAAAAGCATTCAAACACGAGGATGAACTAATTTAAGACTCTACAAGAGAGAGAAGACTGAGGTGGAATTGAAATATCATGGATCCTAATGAAGTCATCTAGTAAGGCATAATTGAAACAAAAAACCTTGCATGTCTAATATCATTCATCGAATCTTATAGAATTATGTTGTCAACAAGACAAAGAAACTACTATTAACAAAATTAAATTTTAAGAGGAAAATGAAAGAGCATGGTACACAATAAGTCATTATATGGGCTTGAGTATCAAAGATCTTTACTTAACCTGTGAGCAATTTATTTGCAAGGAGGCAAAAAGAGTGTTAAATATTACTAGAACTCGAGAATGCATGATGAAACCTAAAGGCAAAAAGTAATTATCATCTAGAATTGTGCATAGATTTATAAAGTGAATAATAAGTATGTAAAAAGTGTGAAATCCGACAAAAGTATGATCGTTCTGCACATTGTGGTTCTGCACGTTCTGATTTTTTGATAAATGTAAATATTTGTGGATAGTAAAATATATTGCAATTCCTTCATTGCTGGGAGTAACACTTGTACATGGGCTTGCGTGCATTTCTTTGGGAGTTATTCTGGCATGTGGGATATGTGTCAAACATCTACTTTGGAAGAAACGTGTGACCATTTCACCCTGCATGAACTCCATCCCGGTCATCCCGGTCTACAGCTTCAACCTGGAAAATGGGCCCAATTTGATTATGTTTGGGGTATTGAATCCTCTTCTATCCCTCGCTGGTTGCAAAAGCTCATACAAATCTTACCTTCAACCAATTCAATGCCTCCACCCTCGAATTGTTTGGGAATGCTTCACTGCAGTCCACTGCCATCTCTCTTAACAGCCCATCCCATTTCAGTATCGGCCGTGCTTTTTATCGTTTGATCCAGAGGGTGCGTCTGTTTGGTCTGTCAATGAAGCCTTCTCAGGTCGTGTTATTAGATTTTGGTAATTTTGTAATGCTCACTGATGACAACAAATCTAAAACTATTTGGTAGAGTTTTGACTGTCCTGTGGACATCATGTTGCCAGGGATGAGGTTCGGTGGAGAGCAAAAGCTAGTCTCGTGGAAAAGCACATTGGATCCTGCTCCTGGGATTTTCTCCTTTCATGTGGATCCATCTGGGACAAAACAATTCATACTGACATGGAACAATTTTGTACAGTATTGGGCAAGCGAAACTTGGGAGGGCAACGCTTTCAGTCAAATTCCATAAATGACAAACACAGCCGCGTACAATATCAGCATTGAAAATACTAACTCTGGTCTGTATGCGTCTTATACATATTTGATTATTAATAATGCCCTCTTACGTTTCGTCCTAGTTGAGTCTGGAGGAATGCAAGTATATGCTCTGGTTGATGATGGTGAATGGAGGATGTTGTGGTCTCAACCGAGAGATCAATGTTCCGTATATTCTTTGTGTGGCGCTTACAGAAGCTGAAATTCCAATAATCTTCAGTTCTACAGTTGCGTCGAAGGTTTCACCCCTACAAACGATGGAGCCTGGGACTCACGAGGGTCGTGGTCGAGTGGTTGTGTTTGGCAGATCCCCTTAAACTACAGTACCAAAAATTACCTTCACATGCAACATCACCAATCACCTGCAACAAACGTTGTTTTTGAGAAGCCACAAAATTGTCAACGACAGAGGTGTCAGAGTTATTGGACAGCTGGGACAGACAACTGACGAAAAGCGATGAATGAGCCAGATGACTTCAATGGCAGTCATTGGCCTCTCCTCCTCTTCCATCTGTTAGATGCAAAAAGTAGGCTGGGGCTTTCCAAGAGGGAAACGCCTACGGCGTAATTAACAAGTTCATAAATTAATGTCATCTCAAAATGGTTAAGTCGGAGTTATGACTTTGTCTTTGTTAAAGTATTCTCACCTTCCTTGAATTCATGCAATAATAAAATAAAACTAACAATTTAACAAATTAATGCCATCCCAAAATGGTTAGGTGGGAATTATGATTTTGTTTTTGTTAGAGTATTCTACACATTCCTTCAATTCTTACAATAATAAAATAAAATTAAAAAATTAATGCCATCTCAAAATGGTCTCGTGGGAATTATGACTTTGTTTTTGTTAGAATATTCTCCACCTTCCTTCAATCTTTCGAATTGCTTAGCTATAGTTCAATAATGCTTAAGTGGGGGTTTATGACTTTGATTTTTTTATGATATTCTCTGCCTTCCCTTAGGGCCCGTTTGGTGCATGGAATTAATTTATCTAGGATAGGCCTATTCTAGAGTAAGGACCTATTCTCGGATTAATTAATCCTGAAAATGAAAGCTGGAATAAGGTTTGGACCTGTTTGGCGCACCTAGAAGATGGCTGGGAATTAATCTATTCTGTGTTTGGATCCCATAATGTGAAATTGGAATAAGGATTATTTTTCATTTTTTTAATTAATTTGAACAATATGTATTTTTAACTTATTAAAAAATTATAATTAAAAAAAATAAAAAATTATATATATATATATATATATATATATATATATATATATATTCTTACAAATTTTAATTTTTGAACTTATCATTTTTGTTGCTGATTTTTTTATTAAAGTATATATGTATTTTTAACTTATATATTTTTAAATTAAAATATATTTTTTTAACTTAAAAAAATAAGATTATAAAAAAAATTAGTTTCTTACAAATTTTAATTATTCAACTTTTATTTTCCCAGAAAACCTAAAGAACCGTTCATGCACGGACCCGACGACTTATACATTTTGTTGTAATTTTGAATCCATGAATAGCTTATTTAGAATCCATGAATATCTTATTCTGGAATAAAAAATGAATTCTAGGTTTTTTTTTGAATTAATTAATCCAAGCATTGGCCCAAAAATGGGGATTAATTTTCTAATTCAGGAATTCAAAAAATAGCCACAAACGACGAATTACTTTATTCTTGCATTAAATGATGACTATTCCAGGTTAATACCACGAACCAAACAAGCCCTAATGTCCTCGCCAATTCCTTGTGCCACCAAGCTAAATATATGAACTTTTTTAAAATTTTCAAACATTTCAATGCCCCTCCCACTTTCTTTAAAGAAGGACAATCATATAAATCCAATTCCTCGAGACATGTCATCGCTCCCTCCTCCAATTCTGAGAATTCCTCCAATTTTTTAAAGTTCTCAATTTTGAAGAAGCATAGGCGTGAAAATGTGCTAGACTTTCCAAATGCCTTTTACAATTGTTTGTACCATTCATTCCCAACCAACACCAACTTCACTGATTGGGCATTCCCTCCAACTCCGGATAATAAATACAGTGACAATCATATAACTCTAATTCCCTCAGATTTGTCAAATCACACATCCAACTTGGCACCCCAAAATTGGTTAATTCAAGTCTTTCCTGATGTCTCATTCCTCATATTTTTTTTTGAAGCTTCTTTATTTGCCCATCTTTAATTCATAAATTTGTTTCCCTCATCTAAACATTTAGCATATAGTTTTCTTGAAGAGATAACACAAGCTTGGTTGAAATTCTTGTAAGACATTCAAGTTAGTAAAGGAGAAGAATCCTGATAGTCTTTTGTGTTAGGAAATATATTATGATGTGTTTTTGTAGATTTTGAATGTATTTCTTAAAGCTTAAAGAAATATATAGAAGGTTCATGTTCAATTTTCTTGATGAAAATGGGCCCTTTGGAGTTCATTTTAGATCTCCATATTTGTAAAACATAAAGGTGATACAAAGTTTTTGTGTCTCATATTTTGAAGGATCCAAGTGTGATATGTTGTGTTCTTATGTCTTCCTATGTAATTTAGTAGCAATATTTGAAATGGACTAGTGTATGTTATAGAAGGTGATGAAACACTAACAAAATTGTGAAAGCCTTGGGAATTAGAAAAGGGTGAGGAGAAGGATATATTAAAAGATGAGAGAGGAGTTATGGTGGAGATATCAAGGGATGAGAAGCAAAGGCTAATGCAAGACAAGGTTGCAAGAGAAGCAAATGATATGCCGACCAAAGCAAAAAAGCAATGCAAATCAAAGAAGGGTGAGGTCAAGGATACTTTAGAAGCAGACATAGGAATTGTGGTTGATACATCAACGTGCTTAAACTAAATCTTTTAGGAAAAAGTGTCACATAACAGAATGTTTGGAAGATACTCTTAGTACCAAAGAAGTGGATGATTTCTCAAGTAAAAAGAAAAGGCTCCATAGGTCAAGGAAGGGTGATGCTAAGAATGGTTAGAAGTATATGTGGAAAATGTTATGGATGTAACTACAAATGTAGACCAAAGTTTAAAAGATAATGTTGCCCAAGATTTGGAGGATAATAGTAGTGTTAAAGAAGCAGATGAAAGGCAAGCCAAAATGAAAAATCCTCACACATTAAAATAGTGTGAGGTGGAGAATGATCTAGAAGCCATCGCAAAAATGTTGCAGGGACATCAACAAACATGAACCAAAGCCTAAAAGGTTACATTGTTGAATATTTAGAAGGTGTCGATGAATTACTCGTAAAACCCAAAAAGCTTTGGCATGCTGAAAGAGTTTGAAGCTAAGAATTTTTTTAGAATTATATGTCGTCCATGCAATTGAGATATTTAGAGACATGGACTGAAGTTCTAGAGACACAAACTAAAGTCTTCAATGTAACATTACTCAAAATTAAAATTTTGAAGATAATATTGAATAGCTTGATAAGGTTATAAAGAGTTCTAAAAAAACCTAATTTGACCCTGTCATAAGAGAGGCATATATTTCAAAAAATGATATTAGAGAAACTATCAGAACAAATACTTGCATTTAAGGGGCAGAAAACAAAAAAAATTCCAAACCCTAACATGAGAATAATAGCAATTAAATGCGCTAGTAACCCTTATATTTCTCTTTGTTACAGAAGTTGCTCCAATAATGACATGAATGAAAATGAAGTTTGTATAAAGGATAAAG
Source organism: Thuja plicata (assembly GCA_018584345.1). Classification (NCBI taxonomy): domain Eukaryota; kingdom Viridiplantae; phylum Streptophyta; class Pinopsida; order Cupressales; family Cupressaceae; genus Thuja; species Thuja plicata. The sequence goes on from MU226172.1 coordinate 1,920,030, forward strand.
AATGTATGAAATTAAACTAGTGAGAATGAAATTTGACTTAATTGTTAAAAGTTATTATTATGGTGCGAAGAATGATAGTACAAGATTAAATTAATTTGGAAAAAAATTATTTATGTTTTGAATTCTAAAAATTTAAAAGACTCAAATAAATTCATTTAGCCAATCATATAATAAATTTATTTTTTTAACAAATTATAAACCAAAAAATATTACATTTAGACTTATACAAAATATAAAATTTATAAGAAAAAAGAAATAAAATATAAAAGTTATAACAAAAGAAGAAATATGATAAATTATAATTTGATGCGCACAATTTATTTTAAAAGCTCATTAATACAACAAATTCATAATTTATTTATTGGAAGATTACTAATTTTTTTACTTTGTTGTTGTGGAGTACATTTCATACTCATTTTGTTTTAATGTTGTTGATTCAATGGTGGATGGGGTTTTTTATTTTAAGGGAAGGGATAGGACGACTGTTGTAATTTCTAGGCCAGCCCCCTTGTTTTGGTTGCTTTAATATCAAAAACAATAAATTGTAAAAATATTATATTTATAAATAATTTTGTATTAAATATAAATGTAACTTTTTAAAGATAAAATAAATTTCACAATCTTCAAAAAAAAGGGTGGCTGCAAGAAGTTGAGTCCCACTTTTGGGCAAAAAGTGGAAGTGTTTTCCCTGTTTTTCAAATTTTCTGTCAATTGATGTCAAAATTTGAGGCACTTAGAGATTGAATCTCAAAAAAATCCACTAATAGAAAATGTAGTGCTTAGAGTCTATTTTTCAAATATGTAATTTATTTGAATACCCACATGGTAGAAAATATATTTAGTAGGCATGTTTAAAAACCTTTTTTTCAAAATGTTTGTCTCAGGACCATACCTCGCATGTGTACGACCACCCTATTTTGAAGTAAATAAATGAATTTTCTAAATCCTTTTGGGGGAAGGTACCTAACACATCAAAGATTGGTCGGAATATTTTTTATTTTTTTTTAAATTGAATATATTTTTTTTATTAATTTTTAATTGACTATAAAGTACATTTTCACAACCTCTCGTGTATGACTGCCATAATTTGATGAAAATTTCACTTTTTTGAGAAAAAAATTTTTTTTTGAAGAAAATTCTATGTAGATTGGTCTCATATAATTCATTTTTTCAAAAACCTAAAATAAAAAAAGTTATTAAAGTTTTAGTGAACCTTACTATTTTAAGTTTAGGTACCACTTTTGATTAATAAATATTATGAAAATAGTAAAATTTATCATATCACTATAAAATTTATATTTTTGAAATCTAGACAGTGAAATCTCTAATGGATTTTAATTTCATCAAAAATTTTGATTAGGAAGACCCTCAAAAAATTACAGCAAGACAAAAATCTAGTGTGCAAATGCCTTAGCCATTATTTTGGAGGTCCAAACATAGGCTTGGTCCCACCAGACCTGTCCCTAATCAAAATCCAATGCAAATGGTGGTTTGATAAATTCAAATTTTAAAAAAATGGGCACACGTTTAAAAATGTGTACCCATTTCTTAAATGTAATAAATCGGTATGTAAAAATGAGTTTCTTAAAAAAAAAAAAAAATTAAAAAATGGGCACCCATTTTTTGAATTTTGGATCGGGTGTCCGACCCTAAGACGGGTGCCCGTTTCTAGCGGCAGTTTTCAAACCCACAAGACTTCCGCGGAATTGGTACCCAACTTCTTGCATTTACCCAAAAATTAGAAACTATTTTTATATTTTCAAATTACAAATGATAAATATTTTATATAAAATTACACTAATAAAAGAGAATAAAAAATGGAGCCGTGGAAATGCACGGGAGTTTCCAAACGCCTTTGGAAATTTGTTGCACCATTCATTCCTCTCTACTTTCCATCTTCACTAGATTGGGCATTCCCTCCAACTCCGGATAGTCAATACAATCACAATCATATAACTCCAATTCCCTCAGATTTGCCAAATCACACATCCAACTTGACACCACAAAATTCATTAATGCAAGACTTTCCAGATGTTTTATTGCTCTTATTTTCTCCGGAAGTTGCTAAAGTTCCCTGAATTTTCGAGCACCAATCTCACTCTCTGTTCTCAGATGATGCATCTTCATCAGGTGCGCAAGGAGCCCTTCTTCGATCCTCTTCACCTCCCTCGCACTCTCAACTATTAACCCTATTTCCATCAGGTGGCACTCCATTCTCTTCACAATCCAGAAATGCATAGAAGCAGAACAACTCCCAACTCTCTTTATCTGACAAATTGGTCAGCTCATAAATTTGAGCTTTCAAATTTTTAGCAACCTCTCTATTTCTTGAGCTCACCACAACTTTACAATCTTTATCACCTGGCAGACCAAGTTTATCTAAGAGATTATCTTCTCTAAACAACGTCCATAGATCATCTAGCACAATAAGACAACTTTTCTCTTGTAGACAGTCATGAATCAATACAACTGCTCTCTCTTCAGTATCATCAACTTGTAAAATTTTACTTCCTAAACCAATGTGGGATGCTATATTCGTTTGTAAAATATTAACAGAATAGGATTTCAAACTAGAGAGCCAAATTGAATGATGGTACCTAGATTTATGGGCATTGTAGACATATTGGAGAAGAAAATTCTTCCCCAAGCTGCCCATACCAACGACGGCTATAACTTGATTTTCTGGGTTTTCCAACAAGCCTTCCCTTTAAATTTGGAATCCATGCCCACTGGATGCGAATCTCTGGGAAGAAGACTAGTTTCTTCCGAGGTGCTAATGCCTCTAGAAGTTTTGCATCTTCCACATATCTTAGAAAGCTGTGAAATGTATTTCCAACCTTTTGTTGCACAACCAAGGCACTCCTTGAACACAAAATCAAAAGCGTTCATTAAGTACAATATGGAGTTGAGTTGTCTGTGACGTACAAGTATAGTTGTAACATGTTAACTCTAGAAAAAAGTAATGGCTGATCATTTCTATAAAACTATAGCTCTAACACATTAACACCAATTATGTAATAAGTATATATAGGTGTAACATGTCTCTGATCAATTCACATTTATGTTTGTATAGTTGTAACATGTATTTAGTTTACACAGATTACCACATGGTTGATCATTTCATCATTAACATAGCACTCGTCATGTGAGTTTTGAGATAAAGTAAAGTGAGCTTTATTAGGGGAAAAACCCCAATTACTGATAGGGGGTCTGATAACCGTTATGTTTTTGTCATAGATACCCCCAATTACTAATACTAAAGGAGCCCCACAAATTAAAAACACATGTACCAATAGTCGATCACACATGTACTAATAGCCGATCATTTTTTACCTTGTTTGGTTGGTAATTGGCCCATTTGTGCACCACTAATGGGATATTTTGTAATGACTACTAAGACATTTGGCCACAAGTACTGGTATTTGTGAGTAAATAACTATTGGTGTAAGAACATAGCGGGTATCGGGCAAGCATTTTGAAATGGAACTTTTGGACCACTTTGCACTCTACGATCCCTATAGAGAGATCTATGAATATCCAAAAGTTGAAACCTTATCTTTAAGCACTTCACTCACCTATAGAGGTGCACCAAAAAAATCAGCAAAATCTGACTTACGGTTTAGGAGTTTTAGGTTCGCAAAGTTAGCCCAAGCGGCTACTGGGTGTTCCACTCCCTCTTTCTTCATATTTTTTACATGCTATAATGGAAGTTCTATTCCAGAAGACATTGTCTTCAATGAAATGAAGGCTACCCATACCAGGTTCACGTGTTATCCATACGCTTGCAATAGCTTGGTCTCACTTTTCTCCTTTCTTTCCTGCCAATCGTAATAATTTTCCTATCATGCCACATTAAATTTAAATGTCCTCTCTATTTATTTATCTATCGAGACCAATCTCATCCAGCTAGAAATGCATTTATATTGGCATGTGATGATTTCAAGATATATATTGAATACAATATTAGAAAAATCTATTAAATACAATTAGGTTATTAAGACAATTTTGTTTTCAAATGATTTCTTTTTACATAAAAATCTTAATATATAGGTAAGTTATTATGGAAGGCATAAGTAAATTATGTGCTAATTTTTTATTCAACATTTAGAATCATTCTATGTGATTCATCATTGGGAATAACGATTAAAAAATAAGAATAAAAAAAAATAACAATAAGAAAGGTTAGCTACAAGAAGAGCAAAAAGGATGAAAAAAACAAAACATAAGGTGAGGAAGAGAACAAAGAAAGAGAAAAATGACCAAAGTTGTGGAAGATGAAAGATATAATAATAAAAAACTTTATAAATAAGAGAGGTGAGTTACAAGAAGAGCCAAATGGGTGAAAAGGAGTGAGGAAGAGAACAATAAAAAAGAAAAATTGAATAAAGATAGAAAAGAAAGGATACATAAGAATAAAAAACTTTATAAAAGAAAAGAGGTTAGTAACAAAAGAACAAATGAAGAAGAGAACAATAGAAGGAAAAAAAATGAACAAAGAAAAGAAAAAATACTAATTAATTTTTATTCTTACCTTTCATCTCTATCAATTTAACTTACTTGCATTCTTAATCTAACATGTTTCTCTTCTAGATGAAAATGATTCAAAATGCTAAATAAAAGATTAACAAATAATTTTTAGCCAAAAGTTATCCATTACTAGTATTTGTATTTAAGTTTTAAGGTTTACTACTAGCTAACCCAAAAGCTCCTCCTATAGATACTTGTACTAGTATAATTTTCAAACCTACATTAAAAACAAAATAAATCCCGTTGTGATATTGCTATCAGGACTCAATTGTGTAGTTTTTTGACCCAAACTCATTGACCCATGTTTTATGAGTAGTGGTTCATACGAACCCATCTCTCATGAGAATGAATGGAACACTTAACACTCATTGCATCTAGGTGATGCTTACAGAGGTGAAGCATCGACACTTCCCGGGAGGTCACCCATCCTCTAATACTAGTCTAGCTTGAGCGCGCTTAACTACAAAGTTTCCTCCATGGTTAAACCCACTCTTCTTGCAGCCCCATTTGCAAAGCCTTTAGTAAGAGTTGTTCCTTATGAACCATTCATTAAAAAGTTTCTTAAGCTCATCAATTGATAAGTAAGAGATATTTTCCACAGCAAGAAAATTTGTGATATTGCTATCAGGATTCAACTGTGTAGTTTTTTTAGTCAAACTCACTCTTATTGCTATCAGGATTCAACTGTGTAGTTTTTTTGGTTTATACAAACCCATCTCTCATGAGAATGAATGGAACACTTAACACTCATTACATCGAGGTGATGCTCAAAGAGGTGAAGCACCAAGACTTCCAGGGATGTCACCCATCCCAGTATTACTCCATCTTGAGCGCGCTTAACTACGAAGTTTCCTCCATGGTTAAACCCACTCTGCTTGCAACCCCATTTGCAAAATCTTCAGCAAGTTTTGTACCTGATGAACCATTCATTATAAAGCCCCTTAAGCTCATCAATTGATAAATAGGAGATATTTTCCACAACAAGTCAAATTGTGATATTGCTATCAGGATTCAACTGTGTAGTTTTTATAGTCAAACTCATTGACCCATGTTTTATGAGTAGTGGTTCATACGAACTAATCTCTCATGAGAATGAATGGAACACTTAACACTCATTACATATAGGTGATTCTCATAGAGGTGAGGCACCAAGACTTCCCAAAAGGTCACCCATCCCAGTACAACTCCAGCTTGAGCGCGCTTAACTATGAAGTTTCCTCCATGGTTAAACCCACTTTGCTCGCAAGCCCATTTGCAAAACCTTCAGCAAGTGTTGTACCTTATGAACCATTCATTAGAAAGCCCTTTAAGCTCATCAATTGATAAGTAGGAGATATTTTCCACAAGTCAAATTGTGATATTCCTATCAGGATTCAACTGTGTAGTTTTTATAGTCAAACTCATTGACCCATGTTTTATGAGTAGTGGTTCATACGAATTAATCTCTCATGAGAATGAATGAAACACTTAACACTCATTGCATCCAGGTGATGCTTATAGAGGTGAAGCACCAGGACTTCCCGGGAGGTCACCCATCCCAGTACTACTCCAGCTCGAGCGCGTGCAACCATGGAGTTTCATCCATGGTTAAACCCACTTTGCTTGCAACCCCATTTGCAAAACCTTCAGCAAGTGTTGTGCGTTTTGAAATGACACTTTGGGACCACTTTGCGCTCCAGGATCCCTACATAGAGATTCGTGAATACCCAAAAGTTGAAACCTTAGCTTTAAGCACTTCATTCACCTACGGAGGTGCACCGAAAAAATCGGCAAAATCAGACCTATTTTTTAGGAGTTCTAGGTGAGCAAAGTTAGCCTGGATGGCAACTGGGTCTTTCCCCTATAAATACATACTCATGCATATATATTTATATATAGCATTTTTATTTTTAATCTAGCATTCACTTTAATCTTCACACAATGAAATTTTATTATGTTAATTAAAACAAATCTTGGACAATCTTCAGGTAAATCCAATGCAATATAGCCTACCAACTAAATTTAAGTATTAATATAATATTTAAACCTACATTAAAAAGCAAATTATATCTTTGCATTCTACAATATCTCTTTTAGAAATAATGGTATTAGAGATACATAATAAAGCTCACTTTACTTTGTCTCATAACTCACATGGCGAGTGGTATGTTAATGATGAAATGATCAACCATGCTGTAAACTGTGCAAACTAAATACGTGTTACAACTATATTGATAGAATTGGGAATTGACCAGAGACGTGTTACAGCTATACTTGTGGGCACAGGCTAAACTCCAGACAAAACGCACCAAAGACAAAAAAACCAAAAAATAAAGGTCAAACTTTTTTAATTTTCAAATTAGCGAAAACATAGTGATTTTTTTGCAATTTTTTTGTGGTTTTCGACCACACAATATCCAGATCATGAAGAATAGATGCTGAAAATTTCGCTAAAACAGGTTATATTTTCTCATTTTTGAAATTTAGTCAATTGTACATTTTGTAAGAAAACTTATGGGCGCTAGCTAAGTAAGTTTTTAACAATTTTTTTTGTAATTTTCTACCACAAAATATATAGATATAAAGAAACAGATGCTGAAAATTTCACAAAAATCTATAATGTTTTCAAAATTTTTAAACTTGTACAGCTGTACTTATTACATAATTGACGTTAACGTGTTACAGCTATACTTATTATAGACAACTCAGCATTGACCAGAACTCATCGTAAAGACTTCTCTACAACTTCTCCTATCTTCGGTTCTTTTTGTTCTTTACGCGGTTTCTTTCGCTTCGGTTCCTACTTTCCTTTACGCGGTTTTTCCGCTTTCTCTGGATTTTCGAGGAAAGCACGTTGAAATGTAGTCAGTCATATTTCTCACCACTCCTCTTTTAAAGCCTTCATATTTCTCTTGTTTTATCAAACCCAGTCGACTCCACTCTTATTTACATTTTCCATCCATCTTTTCTACTTGAGTTCATGGCGTCTTCCTCATCTTTCAGTCAATATGAAAGCGGAACGTTCACAGTGTCCAAAAAAATATATGATGTATTTATCAATCACAGAGGCCCTGAGACCAAAAATACTGCGGCTTTTGCTCTTTACGATTCACTGGAGGAAATGGGATTTAAGACATTTCTTGATGATCAAGAATTACAATTGGGAGATTCACTTGAGCCTGCCATACAAACTGCCATTTACTCTTCCTCTGTGCAAATTGCCATCTTTTCAAAACAATATGCAGAGTCTTGATGGTGTCTAAATGAGCTGGTTGACATGCTGAAAACCGAGGCTCTATTTATTCCTGTATTTTGTGGCGTGAAGCCTTTTGACGTTCGATACCCTGACAAGGGAGTTTATAAATATGCATTCGCTCAGCATGAAGAAAAGGGCAGATTCAGCAAAGAGACGCTTCACAACTGGAAAGCAGCCCTCCACTCTTCTTCACTCGTCATTGGCTACGAATTCAACATATATAATGAGTGAGGCTTAGCTTATTTTTGACAATGAGTTTCCTTTTGTTTTTTAAGTTTTAAATCAGTTTCGATTATTTGTTGTTTCAGTTGTCTGCTTTCTATACATTATGATTCTGAGTCTTAAATTTTTTCCCCCTTACCCTCTCCATATTGAACTTGAACGATTTTTTTCGCCTTACCTGATCTCCATATTGACCTCGAACGTTTTTTATTTCTTATTCGCTTAAAATTGGCAGTATTGTGGAGACGCTGTGTTCAAAGATTGGCTGGGCTGTGCAACAAAAGGTTGGAAATACATTTCAGGGCTTTCCGAGATATGTGGAAGATGCAAAACTTCCAGAGGCATCAGCACCGGCGAAGAAAACTAGTCTTCTTTCAAGAGATTCACATCCAGTGGGCATCGATTCCAAATTTAAAGACATGGAAGGCTTGTTGAACAACCCAGAAAATCAAGTTATAGCCGTCATTGGTATGGGCGGCTTGGGGAAGACTTTTCTTCTCCAATATGTGTTCAATGCCTTGAAATCCAGGTACCATCATTCTGTTTGGCTCTCTATTTCGAAATCTTATTCTGTCAAGAGTTTACAAAGGGATATAGCCTCCCACATTGGTGTTAGTGTGGGAGGTGATGTAAGTGAAGAGAGAGCGGCTGTATTGATCCATCACTATCTACAAGGAAAGAGATGTCTTATTGTGCTAGATGATTTGTGGACATTGTCTGCAGAAGATAATCTCTTAGATAAACTTGGTCTGCCAGGCAATAAAGATCGTAAAATTCTGGTGAGCTCAAGAAACAGAGAGGTTGCTACAATTTTGAAAGCTCAAATGTATGAGATGAATTATTTATCAGATAAAGAGAGTTGGGAGTTGTTCTGCTTCTATGCATTTCCGGATTGTAAAGAGAAAAGAGCGCCAGCACATTTGAAAGAGGTGGGTCATGGGAGTGTCAAACAATGTGGAAATTTACCCCTGGCTATCAAAACGACAGCAGCATCTCTGGCCAACAATGCAGATCTGAGCAAGTGGGAGTCCAAGCGCCGTCAGCTGGAAAAGGCAGTTATTCCCCTTGGTGGGAGTGATCCTGTCATGGATATATTAAGATTGACCTACGATTTCTTGCCCGCACATCTGAAAGCCTGCTTTGCCTATCTTGCTTTCTTCCCTGAGGATGCGAGGATAGATTGTGAAGATCTGGTATACCTATGGATAGGAGAGGGGTTAATCCCAGCAGGAGAGGAGCAGTGGGATATGGCCTGGAATTGGTTATACCAACTTACCCAGCTGTGTCTGCTTCAACTATGGGAAGACTATATTTCTCTAACAAAATATTGTGCAATTCGTGACCTGTTGCATGATTTAGCCATAAACATTTCTAGAGAAAACAAAACTGTTTTTTTGTTGAGGAAGCCTCTATACATGCAAATGGTAGCACTGGATGGTCCCGGATTTTATTGGGCAAGAAAGATATAGATGACAATGCCCTCTCACACAGCCTTCGCCCTCCTGCTTATGTCCGTACATTGTCACTTTCTCAGAATGGGCAGATCACAAGCATTCCCGAAAACTTGTTTACTGCAATGAGAGGACTGCGCGTTCTGGACTTGAGTGGGACAGGGATCTCTACATTGCCTAAGTCCGTTAGAAACATGATACTTCTTAAAGTCCTCAATTTAAGGGATACACGGATAGTCCAAGTACCGGTATGTTTGAAATATCTGAAAAGTCTCTTGTTTCTTGCAATGCCTTACTGCTGCTCTATATTACCATTCTGGATAACTGGACTTAGATGTCTTCAGCATTTAGAATGCCCAGGGATTTTTGGAATGCCAAGGGGAACACCAAGACTGGTCTCTTTGAGAACGTTGCGAACAGAAAGCTATATGGAGCTAGAATCCATAGAAGAGGATATGGTCTGTATGACTCAGCTTGAGGAAATAAGGTTAACTGTTAATAGTAAGAGGGACGTGAAGAGGATCGAAGAAGGGCTCTTTGCGCACCTGGTGAAGATGCGTCGTCTTAAAATAGGCAGTCAGAGATTGCTGAGTGTAAGACATAGGGGGTGTAAGAGTATTCACGAGCTTCCGGATAAAATAAGAGCAGTGAAACATCTGGAAAGACTTACATTAAGGAATTTTGTGGTGCCAAGTTGGATGTGTGACTTGGCAAATCTGAGGGATTTGGAGTTAAATCATTGTCATTCTATTGATTATCCGGGGTTGGAGGGAATGCCGAACCTAGCGAAGTTGGTGTTGGCTGAGAATGAATGGTGCAGCAAATTGCCAAAGGCGTTTGCAAAGTCCGGTGCATTTCCATGCCTCCGTTTCTTCGAATTACAGGAGTTTGGCAAATTAGAGGAGTTGTTACCAGAATTAGAGGAGGGAGCGATGGCATGTCTCGAGGATTTCTGTGTATCGGGGCGTTTTCCTTGTTTAAAGAAAGTGGGAGGGGCATTGGAATGTTTAAAAAGTTTAAAGAAGTTCATATATTATGTTTGGGGTACTTTTATTTTATTGGTGTAAGAATTCAAGGACCATCTATGTTACCAGAAACGAGA
>MU226173.1:0-21545 GCA_018584345.1 Thuja plicata
TAATGGATGGTTCATAAGGCACAACACTTGGTGAAGGTTTTGCAAATGAGGATGCAAGCAGAGTGGGTTTAACCATGGAGGAAACTCCATAGTTAAATGCGCTCTAGCTGGAGTGGTACTGGGATGGGTGACCTCCCGAGAAGTCCCAGTCCTTCACCTTTGTGAGCATCACCCAGAGCCAATGAGACTCAAAAAACTACACAGTTGAATCCAAGTAGAATTAAAAAAAAATTAATTGGCACAATTTTTTTTTTTAAAAATTGGCAATGGTCAAAATTTCAACCAATTCCCCACCAAGGCATTGGTCGAAATTTCAACCATTGTCTTGTTTATTCCACCAAGGTATTGGTCAAAATTTCAACCAATACCTTGGTGGAAAGTAAAGCATCCACGTCGAGATCTCTGAATCTGGTGGTCAAAATTTTGACCCATGTCGTTACTCGTTTCCACCAACAATTGGTTGAAATTTCGACCAATACGTCGAAATCTCTGAAACTGGTAGTCAAAATTTTGACCCATGTCGCGACTCATTTCCACCAACAATTGGTCAAAATTTCGACCAATACGTTGGTGGAAAGCAAAGCATCCACGTCGAAACCTCTTAAATTGTTGGTTGAAATTTTGACCAACACCTCCACTTGTTTCCACCAAAGATTGGTCAAAATTTTGACCATTCCATGAAGAGATTTCAACATCCGTGCCATGCTTTCCACCAATGTTATGGTCGAATTTTGACCAATATTTTGGTCAAAATTGCGACCATTTCCCTATAGATTTCGACGGCGATTTCTGGCAAATTGAGCAAGATCTATAGTCAAAATTTTGACATCTACTTTGGTCGCAATTGCGACCAATAATAGAAACGTCAAAATTTTGACAAAAAAAGATCGACGAAAGGTTTGGTCGTAAATTCGACCAATTACTGACGAAATTTCGACCAATTTTTGTCAAAATTTGAAGTCAAATTTACTAGTGTCTAACTAACTTTTACCTTGAATACTGTAAAAAATATTTATGCTCGATTTCTAGATTCAATGTATCCAACTTGAATTGTTATGTCGACTCTGATATTACTCGGTAATATACTTCGATCTTGCTCGGTGACATAACTTCTACTCGATTACTAACTTTTCTTAGTGACTTGGTGACTAACGTTGATCGATAATTGTCACTGCTCTTGGTAATTGTCACGGCTCGATGACTTACTATTCTTTTCTCAACTCCATGCTTGTCATTGTTCGGTGCTCGATGTCTATGATGCTTTTCTTTACTGACTATTTGCCTTAATGTATTCTACCTTTTACCGACTAGCTCTTTTGACTAACATGACTTTGACAAAACTAATGACAACAAAATAAATCAAGTAGGAGTAACATATTGTTCTCTCCTAAATATGCTGCTCTTTATGATTGATTTGTTGTTCACTCCTTATAAATTTCTTTTGAATAACAGATTTTGGCTTTTCTTTGTTCGCAAATAACCATTCCCTTTGAAATCCACCATTTTTACCTTCATGAAAATGTGTTGCTCCATTACTGATATGCTCTTTTCACTTCACTCATTAAAATCCTAAATTTCTTGCTTGTAACTCACTATTTCAAACATCACAAATTGTTGTTCTTCATTGTTACAAACATGCTAGGGTTCGTTTTATCCATGGAATACTCCACGTGAGTAAACTAACCCTTGTAACGATTTACTTGAATGAGAACTTGACCTCCTCATGTTTGCCCGTTCTAAAAATTAACAACATACATCAAAGGAATACCAAAGGAATAGAAGTAACCTTTGTTCTTCTTTAACACTTGAATAACTCTTAAATTTTAGGTATAAAACTTAGACTCATTGTCAAGCTATTTCTGGCTTGGAAGTAAGAAATAGGTAATAGATCCATAATTCAAGACATAAGACTTTATGGATATGATCGAAAAAGTGGTTAGATACAAGTTCTCTTTGGCATCATGTCATGTCCCCTACATTTTGAGCGCCTAAATAAATATTATAGTTTGTTTTTAAGAGTAGTTACTTATAACATATTATTTTAATATTCAAAATACATATACACAAATTAATAAAATAAAGGTCCCGAACTAAACTAATTAGTTCACACTACTACATTCAATGGACAACACTCTAAATTCGTTAAATTTGTTACGTGTGGAAACAAACTATAAAAGGCATCAAGGACATAAATAACATACTTACATACACTTAAAAGTATGCTTTATAAAATTACTAGAGTTCAAACTTGTATAAAAAGATAACATCAATAAAAATGATCAATATACAATTAATTTCATAGATTATAAAATAATTCTATTTTTTTAAATATAATTAACATAAAGCCTGAAAGAGAAACTTTTTGCATACCAAAGCAATCATTGTTATTTCTATTTCACATTATTAAGATGATCGAGTATATCAACAAGTGAAGATATAAGTGAATCAATCTTCATTTTTAGGACTAAATCTTCATTTTTAGGACAAAATATTCTATTTTTAAGGAAAAATTCTTCATTTTCAGTAGACCCATTCATTACATTTCTACAATCCATGTAAATTGAATCCAATTGCATGTAGAAATAACTACTTGACCTTTTGAAATGAAAGTGTGTGCATGATAGCTCTCAAAATGCAACTGGATTGTTTAAATCATATTTTATTAGTAAAATTGACCACAATTTCTCTTTGATACATTTGACATGCTAACATAACAAGAACCAAACCGACTTCAAATCATAGTTAAAAGCATTAGTAATTCATTAACATAATGAGTAATAAAAGTTAAAGAATGTAAATGAACTGAAGTTTTTTGTAAAATATGTGAAAGTCTTAAGACTGCACAGAGAGGCAACGCCTTCCACACAATAAGTATTTTTAGTGCACCAAGCAACCTGGGCAACCAAATGGGTTGCTTAGGTAGGGGTCCCATGATGGGCATTTAAGCTCTATGGATATGATCAAATTTGAAAGAAAAAAGAATAGAGAAACAATAGTCATTTATTTAATTATTTTTATTTGTCTGACCAATTATTTAGTTGTAATTTTGTCATATGACCAAATTACTCATTTATACATATGAATTGTAATAAATTAGTAGAATTTAGTCATTTAGTCACGTAACTAAAATTTTTAGTCACATATTTGCCAAATTCTACTAGTGTCGTGGTCATAGTCATATACATAGGGGTTTCTAAGGAGTGGGCAAAGAAACTCACTTTAGATGGTCTTAGAACATGCGAACTTGGGTGACATTTATGCTACTATCAAAAATGTAGATAAGAACCTACTCATTCCTCTCTTACAAAAAGTGCGGAAATACTAAATTGTGCAAACACAAGAAGTAGAGATGTTGTAGGCCCGGTGGGGTGAGAAATGCAAGAGTATCAATTTTCTACTGTATGTTTCCAAAATTAAGGGGCCTAAGGAGGATGACTAGCACTGGGACTACTTGACCACTGAAGGCTTCTTGGATGAAGATGATTTTGATAAGGTAGATGCGACTGAGATTGTAGATAAATTGGTGTTGGGAAGTCGAGAAGAATGGATGATTGATGATAAATGAGATGTGGAAGAGATTGCAAAGATGAAAGCCCATGCCAACTGTGGCTTGGATTGCATGGTCATCCTCAAAGCCAATAAAGTCAAGGTGGTCAGACTAAAGGAGAAGCATGAGGCTAAGGATGGAAAAAGGTGGGGTCTGGTTGTATCAGGAAGTTGAATGGCGCCTTTCTCTGGTTCAAATTTTGTTTTTAGGGTTACTGGTAGATGAGTCCTTAGTGTATCAATTTTTGTTGATAGTTTGAACAATTGGATTATATGTAAGAATAGTTTTTTTTTTACATTTTTGCTACTGGTTGACAGCTAATGCAGTAGGATAGATATTGTGAACATTACAAGGAAGGGTTGAGATTGGCTATATGCCTAATATTGATGTAAAATTTTACTTTTATTTTAATAATGGGTGCTTGCCCTACCCAACAATAAAGTCATATAATCCTAACTAATAAGAACTTCTAACTCATTATATTTAATTTACTTTAATAATTATTTTTACGTTGAAGACATTTCATATATGAAATGAAAGAGTTGTTTATTGCAATCCATGATTGTAAATTTTAAAGAAGGGTGTGACATGATACAAACAATCTTTGATTGTCCCTTTTTTTATTATGACGTGACTTCTTGAACACAATTCACTACCTATCAAATAAATATTCTATGCTCAAGTTCCTCATCGCTTCAACATTTGCCTTCCTACACATCACCAAAAAAGGGAGCTAGAATGTGTAGAGAAAGTCATTTACTATATCATTAATATTAGCTACCAATAAGTCATGCGACTAATATAGAGCAACACAAAGAGCAATCAACTAGACAACTAACTATGAACATGAATGCTTTTATGTTTCTACTAATCTAACTACAACCATCGACTACCCTACCTAACAATAACTACTATATGTAATACTTATAGGTAGGAACTTGACACAATACATCTCTTGTTATAGTTTTGCGACAACCATAATAAAAATAAATATTCCTAAAAATATATAAAAGTTTTTTTATTAATTGAAATTTAAGAAATTTACATCGCCTAAAATATGACTTTAAACTATTTAACCAATAAAATTATAAACACTAATGAATTTTTAAAATATTTTTAGTTAAGAAATTCCCATGTTTAAACTAGCAAAAATAAATATAACCCTTGATTAACAAACCTTTTATTTATTTTGGAAAAATGTTAATTCAAAGTTATTTTTTAAATACGATAAAATCCTACAGTAGTAATTAAATAAAAAACAATAACACAAATATACTAATCACACCACAATAACTCAAAATGATCTCATGTCCTATTACTTATATACAATTTTGTCTTAAATTTGAGTGTCTTCATATTAATTTTTAATTTGAGAAAAAATGATAAATTAGAATCTTTTCCTTTGTTTTTTTGGAGTAGCGCTGCTTAAAACTTGAAATTAAACTTTGAAAAAAGGGGGTTGGAAAAAATAAAACTTCGCTAACACTTGCTTTATGGTTTTAATTCTTTTCTTTTATTTGCCTTGAATTTTACCTCCAAAACTTAACAATTTTATTTTAAAATACTATTTTCAAACATGCTTAAAAATAAGTAGCAAATTTAACATCTATGGAGAGACTAGCTCCACAAATTGCTGCTAAAAAGTTGAGTGATAGCCAAAATAAGCTAAGAGTTTAAGGTCCTTTGCGAAGGAGCTTAGGATCTATTTTGTGAATGGGAGGTCCTGCAAAACAATAAAAAAATTGCTATTATTTAAAATCTTCCCCAAAAAATAGGAGTCCTACTTTTTAGAACTGTATATTAGGCTATTATTTTTTAAGAAAAATCTAAAACTAAAATGTTTGAATGAATGAATGAAGGATTTTAATAACGTCCACGAGGCAAAAGAAGCCTATGAGACCCGCCTGTTGACAACCAACCTAATCTAGCTGTAACCCTTTGACTAATTCTTCTCTTCTTCGGTGCATTTTGATGATCAAGTTTGCGGTCTTGTCCAGCTGCTTTTCTTCGAAGAGGTGGCTCATACTGTTGTTGTCTAACATCTCCGAGTACCCGGATTTGATGTCGCTGTATGTTGGGCATTCCATGACAAAGTGATGTTCTATTTCAATGGCTCCTGTGTCACAAAATAAGCAGGGCCTATTTTCCCATTCCTCTTTTGGCACTTTCCATTTACCCATCTCGCATCTCAACTAGTGAGAGCTAGTTCTAATTTGGGCTATAAGCATTTTGGCTTTCCCCTTAATAGCCACTCCTAAATACGCTTTTTCCTCATGGAAAGTGTTGGGGTTAAATTCCTTAACATAGTACAATTTTTTCCTCCCCTTGTGCCTTGTCCACATGATGTTACAAAATCTTTCATGAACAAACTTCTTAATTTCTTCAGTACTATTCGGGCAGCTATGGATGTTGACATCCCACTTTTGCATCCATTTGTTGTTTTGCTTCATCCATGTGTTTTTTCTCCTTTCAAGCTTTTCTTCAGTGACTAGCCTAGGCCAACGATGGCTTCCCATATTCTGGATTTTCTTTAAGTAGCATATCAGTCGGACCATTGCAACAACTTCTAAGGGAAAGGTACCCACTTCTGCCAATAAGATCTCCTAAGGCACCGTGGTTTTGATTTTAAAGTTGCTGATGATAAGGTGTTTCTATATTCTTTCTACTTGTTTCCATTTCTGATCCGACAAGCTGCTGCCCCAAATTTCACACCCATACAAAACCACAGGTGTGACAAGTAGCCCAAATAGCATTTTCTTTGTCTTCTAATCCCAAAGTTCTGCATTCCTACACTTATTCTATAAATAATACAACGCCTTCCAGCCCCCCTGAATTCTTTTAGATATGCATGTTTCCCAGCTGAGTTTATTCCCAAGTATTTGTATTCGCTCACAATCTCTAGAGGGTTGCCTTCAAAGAGAAAAGTGTCTGGGGGTCTCTTATTTCTCTTCAACGAGAAGATCATGACTTTGGTTTTGCTGGTGTTAACTTCCATACCCACCTCTTGACAAAAGTTTTCCAATGCCTTCAAGTGCTCTCTCAAACCATTAGCCGTCTTGGCGATAATGATGAGATCATTCGCATACAAGAATAGTTTTATCACATAACTAGCCGGCTGAACCCCCTCACCACCGACTCTATTTAACCATGCTTCTAACTTGTCAATGTAAAGCCCAAACAAGGTTGGAGATAGCAGGCACCCTTGTTTGACCCCTATGTCGCTGCCAAAGCACTCCGATAACCCATTTGTAGTTCTGATTCTGGCCTTAACCTGTTCATATAGTCTGTGTACTGCCGTCCTTAGCACCACAGGGATTCCCAGCTCTTCCATTCTTTTCCAAAGTTTATGACAGAGTATTGTGTTAAAGGATTTTTTGAAGTCCACAAAACAACAAAAAGCCTCATCCCCTGGAGTGTCCCATATTTTCTCAACTAAGTATCTAAGAGTCGCTCCGTGATCGATGGTGGAGTGTTTCGATTTAAAACCTGCTTGTCCCTTTACTCTTTTCTCCTCTGTTTCAGCCCATTTACTGATTTTTCGTTCTACCATGCTTCCAAATAGCTTGCCGAGAAGGGGGTTGATCATGATGGTCCGATAGTTAGAGGGGTTGTTTGTGTCTCCGTTTTTGTAGATCGAAACCACCACACTAGTCGTCCAGTTTTTAGGAAAACCCTCCTCATTGGTACTATTAAAGACAAGTGGCCAAAAGAATTCTTAAGCTCGTGGGACAATTTCTAGCCCCATCCCTTTTTCACCCGCTTAAATATGCAATGCTAAAAAGTAGGAGTCAGAAGAAGACTCCAAATAATAGCAAAACATTTTTTTTTTCATAAGATCACCCTCTTCCTTTAAAATAGAGCTTAAACCTCCTTATGAGACCCCTATTTACAAACATTGACTACCTACATCTTAAATTTCGAAACTTAATTTTCAAGTTCAATTTAAGTTCATGAGACTATTAGCTTTAATGGCAACCAAAACGCAAGATATTGATTGGCTCCAGCCCCTGAGAAAATCTGCATTAAATAATTGGGCGGGGACAGTACGGCAACCTAAGCCAACCCAAACATATGCAGCAGACTAAAACGTATTTCTTACCAAGGGGGACACTTCGTTTTTTTTTCAACTTTTTTTCAACTTCCTTATTATGTTTTACGTTTTAGTCAGCTATTTAGCCAATACCCAAACATAGCCTATGGATAATAAATTGCGAAATATTTAAAAAAGTTTGGCATCTGTGTTCTATGAGATGCCGTGGTTTAAGAAGTTGCTGTGTGTCCAATGAGACGCCGTGGTTTAAGAAGTTGCTATCTGTGTCCTATGAAATGCAGTGGTTTAAGAAGTTGCCATCCATTCCTATGAGACGCCGTGGTTTAGCTTGCATAAAATCTTTTGCATCCACTCTGATAAATCGACCCGTGGGATTTGAGAAGGATGATTTACTGTAATAGAATTTGAAATGCTGTGTCCTATGAGCCGCCGTGGTTTTAAAGATACATAAATTCTTTTGCGCCCAGTCTAATAAATCCACCCGGGGGATTTGAGAAGATATTCTACTGTAAGAGGATTTTTCACAGCTGCAATGGACCAAAAAACAAAGAATTTAGTCTGGCCAGGAAATATTGTCCGAATGGGATTGCTGTGGACGACGGCCCTCATATATTCGTATTTCAAACTCTTTTACAAGCGCCTGTTTGGAACCCTACGCTCTTACCCGCATGTTCTACCTCAGTCAGATTACAAACCAGTCTGTATCGTAACAGGGGTACATATTCTTTGATTTCATCTCCTCGATGCTCATAAATTATGCATGTATACCCTTCTAAAATAAAAATTAAATGAATAAATAAAAAAAAGAATCAATTCAATTTACTTCCCAAATAACTCAGGAGAAACCACCAGAATCTAGACTTGCTGTTCTAGTGAAATCATTACCCTTGGAGATTATGGATTGTTCATGTATGGTTTTGATTGTTTTTAATGCCCTGCATTACAATGCAGAGTTTCTCTTTTCCTAATAATTCGATAGATCATTATATTTTCAGAGTTGTTAGTTCTTCGTAACAAGGATTCGCATTCATCTTTTTGAAGTTGTGGGAAGCCTAGTAGGCTAAAGTCTTGCTAAATGCCTTAGTATTAGTTTTTCTATTGCTTTATAAACTACTTTCTATTTGCTTGGTAAGGATAGCATCGGTTATATAGAGAAAAGATTATTGCGCAAAAGAATTAAAAAAATAAAATAAAAATTCACAACGGGCTCCTAGAAAACCCTCATTTTAGAGGAAAAACGAGTCATTTGGTAGTAGCAATGTACTTTGACTATCCATTTTTATTAATGGCAAAGAGATATACAAGAAGTGAACAATCTTGCTTTCTACTTCCGATTTCTCCTGCAATATACATAAATATACAATCATTTCAATTCTCCAAATACCAAGGATTCAAATGCTCTCATACGAGCCTTATTTATATATTTTCCTATGCATGGTTGAGTTTTCTTTTGCCATGGGCGAAGATCACTAGTCATTGGATTTTGAAATTATGTCTGTATAGTTTGTATCTTGAGTTTGAACGTTGGCATAGCTGTAAAGGCTACTGCAATTGTGGTAGAGTTTTGGACACCTATTCACCTGCAGTATCATCCAGACTCTGACATTGCCATGGTACAGTATGTGTTTAGTATAGTTCTGCAGTATTGTTCAACACCTATCCCTACATCTATTTTTTTTGTTCCTGTTTTGTTCCTACATATACTATCTAGTTTCTTTTGGATTACAACTCCCTTCTTCAGAATGAGACATCAAATGAGGAAAGAGTTCTCCTACTCTCTCCTTGGAGTATGTCACGTCCCCTTTTCAAGAAATTTGTGTTTGTAGACCAAAAGCCTAACCCCTGTTTCTCATGTCTCTCTTGGTCAAAGTTTGCACGTGTTCTCACTTTTCATCCCCCATGTACCTGTTGGGTTGAAAAAGTTCTAAGTGGGGAGGTATGTTCATTTTATTAAGTTTTTGCAAGTTGTTAAAATTACAGGGTTCCCCTTCTGAGTATGCATTTCTGCCCAAGTTCACTTTTCCTTTATTCCTATCAGAGTATTGGACTTTCCCTTACCCAAACCTCAACTCTCTGACCCTTTGAACTAAGTACCATGTTGAAGTTGAAGTTCCAATCTTCTCCTTAGGTTATAGTTATGAAGTATACCCGAACCTTGATCCTTGACATGTTACACTATGTCAATTCCTTTGGATTGCAGGTTCAGATGTCTTCTTATTTGAGTACCTAGTGTGCTATACTCTGAACTCTGACCCTTGACACTTTACACTATGCTATCTAATTGAGGACACAAGCTCAGATATGTTCTTATTTCGGTACCTTGTATGCTACACTCTCAAATCCCACTCTTTTCCTTTGCTTTGTTAGAGTTTTAGACTTGTCCCTATTGACATACCTCCTCCCCAAACCCTGACTTCTTGATCCCTACATTGAGTTACCCATTGGAGTTGGAGTTTTTACCTTCCTCTTACTCGAGCACCTATCCTATGGTACTGCTAAACTCTGATCCCTAACAAATAGCAAGATTTATATAGTATCTTCAATCCCTCAACTCCAAAACTCCTGGCTCTTTGCATTGTTTAAGTCACCTACCTCCTAGCATGACCTAGAATTTCATCAGTGGTCAAATTTGATGGCGTATTTGAGATCCTCCCTTGGACATTCCTTTGAACACAATATTTCTTCCATCATCTTGGAATTTCAGCTCCATGGATTTCAAATTCAACATGATCTCACTTAAAGAATGAAGCCATTGCATACCAAGAATAGCATCAGCATCTCCAATACTTACCACAAAATCATCATTGACTTTGCAGTTGCCTAATAAAAGCAACAATTTGCTGCCCATTCAACATCCCTCGAACCCTAAAAAATCATTCTTTTGTAGACTTGAGGGACTAGCAAGGGTACATTTTTCCTTTTCTTCCTTAGACTCTTTTGATGATTCTTGTTTCCTCATCTGAATTTTCCGATTCAAAATTATCAATTGAATTCCAATTGTCAATTTTTTCTCTTCTCAAAACATTTATGGCTTGGGTCCCATGGCTCATTGCATGTAAAAGAGAGTTTCTTCTTCGTTAGCTTAATTTAGAGGTCCACCGTCTATTTTGAAGAGAGAGCTTTGGACTGATTTGACTCCCTGTTATCATTCTTCTCTTCCTTCTCGTGATGACAGGACTTAGGTGGGAATTTACTATTTGGAGCAGCAAGCTCCATACTCCTTGCCTTATGGTATCCTGGAAAGTAGGTGGGTCAAATGCTTTTACCCATCCTCTAATTGGCTCCATTAGCCCTTCATTGGGAAGGACTACACGTCTTTTTGCGATGTTAGGAACTAGGACAAAGAGTCTTTGAAACTCTGTGATATAGGTGTCAATAGTACAATGTTGTCTCAACTGTGCAAGCTCTCTAAACTGCATCTCAAGGTCCTTCATATCAAATCTTTTGATTAGCTTTTTTGTAAACTCATCATAGGTGGTAATTAAACTGTGGCCTAGTGTCACCAAGTCATGGTACTACCACTCATGGGCTGCTCCATTTAAATGCAATGTTAAATTTTTATTGCATCCTCTTCTGGCATTGGTCTAATGGAGAAATCTCTGTCCAACTTTTGGACCCTAGCTCTGGCAGTGCATTTATAACTTCCATCAAAGTGAGCTAGAGTCACCTTTCCCAAAGCTTGCTGGTGGTCCCTTTGCACAACAGGAGCTGTGTTCTCAATTCTTCTGCCACCCCTCTTTTTCTTCTTCTGATTCATTAACTGCCTGTGTCAAAATGTCATTTATCTTCAATGGGAGAATGACATATTTAACATAACTAACTCTCACTTCTGATGCCATAGGAACTTCGGCTTCTGGTACAACTTGAACCTCCTTCCTACATGGACATGTGGGTTAAGTGGTCTAGGAACAGACCCAGAAATTGCTCCAACAGTGCATCCGTTAGTATTCTGATGGTTATTACTATTAGTGTTACAGAGATTGGACTCTTCATTCTAAATTGGAGTGGCATGTGGTATATTTTGATTTCCATCTTGGCTCGTATTTGTGACATCATATCCAACATACCATCAAACTTTCTCTCTACTTTCAAGTTTGGATTGTTTGGTGGGGCTGTTCCCTTATCTTTTTCTGTTTTGTTTTCTGAAGAATTGCCATCACCACTAGAAGAACTCTGATGTGCTCTTGCAACTTTTGACAAGGGATCTTTAACCAAGGTTTGTAGTTTTTTCCTTTTTTGCTCTCTAATGTAATATCTCAATTCTGTATCACTTATAGAGAAAGCTGCAGTTGCACAACAATATTAAAGCTACAGGTTAGCAAGATATCCAGCTTTGATACCATTGTAATAACCACCCTCATTTTTTTTCAATATTTTAGCTTCAACTGTAAATTAAATGCATAAGGACTTCCTTTCCACTTTTTGTTCACCTATATCTAGTAATGGGCAAGGTGAGAGCATACTGTCTCAGGATTACAATTAATTGAAAGCAAATTGTTGAAAGGAAAGCATCAGGTGGCAAGCTAATTATTTAGTGGGATGTATATGCATTACTGGAAATTAAAATTGCATCTTCCACTTGTCTAGTGGTGAGCAAGGGGCATATCCGCTTATTCAACAGGAAAGCTCATACAAAACTAAAAGTAAATAACAACTTTGAGCACATCCACTTGTAGTGGGAAAGCTTATAGGCACTTCTACTTTTTCAGTGGGAAAACTTAAGAATATTGAAAGCAAAGCAAGCTCCTTCCACTTGTCCAGTGGTGGGTGATTATAAAAAACACCACTTATTCAGAGGGGTAAGTGTCAGTAGTAAACAAGAGCAAATCATTGGTTGTACTACCATATAGTGTTACAATGTTAGCTCAGACATAGATGTTTCAAACTAGTGATATATTTGCTGACATAAAATGCTGATAAAGATAACAATGCTGATGCAAGTGCTGATACGAGAAGATTACTTATCAAACACTTCAGAACAATGCCCAATATGAAGAACAAGCCCAATTAACTTGAATTGACAACAATATACCTTAAACAGATGACTGCAAAGATGGTTGCAGGTCCACAAATGGACTAAACGTGTCGTAACTGGTGGAACAACAAGGACAATCACCTATCGAACTCTCTTTCACACATCCAGCACACACCCAACTTGCAACTTCACTTGTAATACTTTGAAATCACATCAAAGAAATATCATAGCATCATCAAACTGAACGAATATCAGACTATAACTAAAAGATCATGAGCAGGTCTGAAAACAGTCCCAGACTTGCTGTAGCAGGCCCAATCAGCAATTTTAAATGCTCAGAAATATCAACAAACTCACTCTCAACACAGTTCCAAGCATTCATAAGCTGGAAGACACATGGATGGTCATCGAAACTTCAACCCAACACATCAGAGGGTCATTATATCAAGCTGATAACATATTTGAGTCAGGTACAGGGTCTGGATTAGGTGCTGGAAAAGTAGGAAACACCATCAATTTGCATCACCACTTTACCAAGTTCCAAGATCTCAATGCTAAACTGTTTGGAGATGAGTTAGCAAGTCAATGTGCCACTGTTAAGCACGAAACAGGACCCAAAAGAAAAGCACCCAACTTCTAGCATGATCCACACCACCTTACAACCATGGTATGGTGGTTCATAATGGTACGACCTCTTTTTGCAGCTTCTATGCACACCACAAATGTATGATCAATAATATAGGTGACAAGGTGTTTTCTATCAGCAATGAATAGCACAAAAATATGGAGTGCCTAGATCAGCAACCCTCAAACTAGCTCATAATACATGTGTACAGCTTGCCTTTGAATTTTGTACAGTCAACAACAATCCACCTCTTCAATCGCCATTTTTAACACCAAAAAAACCCTAAACAAACCTCCCCAAAAATATCAAATTAGCAAGATAGAAAACATTAAATACATTAATGAATGGAATCCAAAATCTTAACCTTCGATTTGCAGCAATGG
This sequence comes from Thuja plicata, assembly GCA_018584345.1. Taxonomy (NCBI): domain Eukaryota; kingdom Viridiplantae; phylum Streptophyta; class Pinopsida; order Cupressales; family Cupressaceae; genus Thuja; species Thuja plicata. The sequence continues at coordinate 13,582 of MU226173.1, forward strand.
TGCTCTCTGAATGAAATCACATCAAATCTAGCTAGGGGGTTTTCGTCTCTGAAGCTAGATTTCTTTAGAGGGTTTTCATCCTCAGAAGATTGTGGAAGAACCCAAGTTCATTATGGCAGCATAACAATATCATTCATCAATTAATGAAAAAATGAGCCCTGCACCTCCTTATATAGCCTTTTTTTCATAGGGGAATTTGCAATTTAAAAACTATAATAATAATTCATTTTCACCTCAAATTGCCTTTTTGAAATATCAAAAGTCATTTTATGTTTAAGCCCAAGGCACCCTCATTTCTCCTTGGCGTCCACTTTTGAGGGACATAAACATCTTTTATAAAAACATATCACTTAAGTCATTACTTTATTAATTCAAGACTAGAAATTTAAGTTATTAAATTATTTCATTCGAGTTGCAGAAAGCACTGCAACGATTGGAATCCAACTCTGACCATAGCATGATGAAACTGAAGAAGTGGGATGATGATTGGAGCCAATTGGGTGATTTACTGAAAATAGACACTCTCTCTAAGAAGTGTGGAGAACACCCCGAAAAATAGAACACACTTTTGAAAGTTACATGACGATCCTTAGTATTAATTGGGCTCATTGCTATAAATAGAAATCTTTAAATACCCAAACCTGCGTCCTCCAAGAACTTTGGAGTCCCCTTCCCTTACCAATTAGCCTACAGGAACAGAGGAAATAGGCTGTCTGTCACCAAACTGACTAGGCCTGAGAAGTGGATATTACAATTATTTGCGAATGTTTATTGTAAGTCTGCCCATCCACTTAATAAAGACAAACTTTAGTTTTTGTGAGAATGCAGTAGGTGGATGCATGAACCATTATGCACTCTTTTGTGTGTAACACACTTCAACTCTTTCCCTCCACATCTGTCTTTAATATATAAACATTGCAAGGTGTAAACACCATTGCAATTTGTAACCTTAATAAACAAATACGCGTTGTTTATTTGTTGGTTGCTTCCCTCATAACAATATATAAAAATAAGTCATTTAAACAATTTTTTTAAAAATTTTGTGGGATGGTGGGAATCTGGTATAGCTCTCAAGTTTTGCATGTAAAATCTACAAATTAAGTCTGCAACTCCCAACTAGATTCATTATATCGACAAATTTTAACTTGTGAATATACCTTTTGGACTTATGGTCATGAATTTGCTTGAAACCTTTTAAACTTTGCTGCTAAATTAATATTATTAATCTGGATTTATGCAAATGAAAAATTCAGCTGATCATATATTTTAGAATTTTGCCGAATTTAATAAAGTTGAACTTGGAAATGGATTTTTGACCATGCGAAATTGCAACTTTGCAATTTACAAATCACCAACCAATGTAGTTTCACTCATGTGCTATTTGACTTTTAATTAATGGGAACAAGTTGAACTTGAAATACAACTGCAAACCCATTGTCAAGCTATCTAGGGAGCACGTGCATCGTGCGAGAACTCGTCACCATGTGATGAAACTTCGAATGATTGTAAACTCACACTTGTGAAATAGTTGTAATCATATTCATACTTGAAATATTCTGATATCAACATGCCTGAATCTCAAGAGAGGCCCTTAAGACTTGTCGAGCTTTTTGAGCTAACTTGTGACTTTGCAAGGGTATGATTTGCGGGAGTAAACTACATGAATGTAACCCTAACATCATATGCTTGTCTACCTGCATTGACGCCTTTTGTATTTCTGCCATTGGGATTCAATCAAGCATTTAATTTTCCTTTGCATGAATTACCAGGTTGTTAGGGAGTTACAATTTAATTTAGGCAATCATGCAACACTTTTAGGTGACCGAACTTGACTATAGTTTTCTTATAACAGTGGTGATCGATTAACAATTTTTGACTTAATAAGTGATTTGACAACTTAAAGTGATTGAGAACATTTGCAACCATGACTAACTGACATCCACATTTTCAACTTGATCAATCCAAGATGACAAAGAAACCTCACATATGACTTGGAATACCAATGCAACTTTTTGAAAACAACTCAATGACTTATGTCAACTTAGAGAGTGCAAAAAGTGATAAATTTTCCAAGGTAAAAAATGAAGACTACACTGGTGGATTGGTTAAAAAAATGACATTTTTCATCTGTGTAAAGCTCACTAGAGATGGGTTCTAGCCTGGAAATTTGCAAAATGAAAACTAGAACATGACTTTGGGAGTGGACAACAAAATGAGTGTAGAAATGTAAGGTGAAGATTATGAAGCATGCAATTTTTGACTTTACAGTAGCAACTTATCTGATCATTATGCTTGGCCATGCAATGGATGCAATCTACGATTTACATTCAATCCATAATTTGTGATATCTGATTTTCATACGTTGCCTTTTTTTCATTTCATTTGTTTGAAACATTTATGAATATCGACATTCAAATTTTAATTGAGCTCCTTGAACTTATTGATCTGGAACACACTGTATGTTTGTTGATGTAGGCAACATCAGGTCTGGGAAAAAGCACTGCAGAGTCTCTTTCTGTTCAAGGTTATCACGTCATTCTAGGTAAGGTGAATCATTTTGATTCTTAAGACAATTTATAATGATTTTTGCTTCAATTCATGTACAATATGGTTTATAGTATAATCTAGAATCTTTTCAGGTTAAAATTTAAACTGTTAACCAAAATGTGGATTTCAACGAATTAATTTCTGAATGTGGCATGTGATTAATAGCTTCTACACATATCCAGTAGAACTCTAGGATAGTATCTTAGGCTCTGATATTGCTTTCCCAATGCCAACCCTCCATTGTGCTTTCCGTTAATTATTGCCTTTCATCATATTGACCCATGTCTTGTTGATCCACTAGTCCTAAGTTTCCTGAAGAGATATTCTTAAACTTCTAAACTGAGAAGCTGGTGAAATATTTGGTGCTGAATTTAAAGCTTTTAAATTTGACAATAGCTTCTTTTCTTTAGTGATTAAAGATTTATGTTACAAAGCTTTCAGCAGTTGCATTACAGAAAATTTGCCCAGACTATATTCTACTTTTGAAATATTTTTTTTGACAAAACAAAAACCAATGAGAGTTATTGCATTTTGCTGTAATAACCACCCGCGTTTTTTTTTGCCTTTAAAATAAATGGAACAAGATATAACTAATGCTGAATGTTAGCTTCAGACTACACACATGCACATTAAATCCAATATGCAAATGCTCTCATGGACAACTAACTGGATGAGTGGGGGATGTCTGTACCAATTCAATCAGTACAATAATATGAAATAACCGGAGATTGCAACTATCTATATTTGCAGGGGTTTGTCACCATCGCTGCTTAACCAGAACAATAAGAAAATGATTTTGCAACTATCTAAATGAGCGGGACTTTGCCACCATTGCCGCTTAAATAAACACTTATAATATGCAACTAGTGTGAAAATTATAAAACAAATCAAACTAGAGATACCCGGATGGTGAAAACCAATTACAAACATGAAACTCACATACCCAGTTGCTCATAATGTAAAGAAATGGACATGCAACAACAAATTCCAGCAAATGAGGGTTTTCTAACCCTAGTCACCCAAACCAAACACCCCTAGCAAGTATGACCTCCTTGAGAAGTACGAACAACAAGAAATAGACCAATAGATATGCAAGAACTCTGAAAAACTTCTCAAACAGCTCTCAAAAATAATCTCTAACACTGCAGCTTTGAAAATTGAAGAAGAAGTTATGAAACACTATTGAAGCTCAATTGTGATCTGTGTGAAATCACCATGATATTTTCTAGATTGTGTCTTTCAACAACGTGAAGAATGTCACTTATAAGGGGTTTTGTCCTCACAAACCAGCAAGAAGAAGCATAAACTTTCTCAAGAACAGAAGCACAAGTGATAACAAATTTCCCAACAACCCAAAATGAGAGCCCCAATCCTCCTTTCATAGCTTTTAGCTGCTTTTTTGAAAAAACATCTTTTCACTTTTTTCCTTTTTTTTCAAGAATACTTTTTTCCGTTTTTTGGGAATGTTTTTTTGCTATTTTTTCGTAACTGCCTTTTCCCTATTTTTTCGCGAATGCTTTTCTGCTATTTTTTCTGTGAATGCTTTCATTTAATATTCCCCCATGTCACTTTTAAATAAAAGACCACTTTGAAACTATACACTATAAAAATTTGGCCTTTCCATAGGCCCCTATTAAATAAATTAAAATATCGATAAAGTTAAATATTTAATTTAACTTTATAAATCAATAACTTATCGTTATATAATTTAATAATTCCAGACTATATCAATTCTTAGGATAAACATCAAAACCAATGCCACCGATACTACAAATAGCAATTGACTCTGCCGGTGCTCATAACTGACTTGCTAAATATAGTAAGTATAGGAGTAAGTGTCTGAAAAGTCTCCAGAAAAGGGGGTTACACTCATTATACCCATTTGAACAAATTGGCTACATCAAAATATCCCTTTGATCCTACTGACACCAACACAAAAAACCAACACCAGCTGCACTACAAGAGAACCAGAAAATGGGGACATTACATTTGCCTGATCTTTTTAGCCTCTTGTATTCTCCAACTAACTATGGCTTTCTTGGTGGCCATTTCAGGATAAGAAGCCTTCTTAATCTGATTTCTGGTTTGCATCAGCATTAAAGTTCTACTTCTTTCTCACTTAATTGACTGGCTTGTGGTTTGGCCATTTGTTATCATCACGGTCTCTCAGACAACACTAGTGACTTGTCTCGGGACAATTTAATTAAAAAGTGACAATACTACCCATCATTAAAGCACATTGCTAATAGTCATCATTAAAGCACACTACTATTAGCCTTCCCATTGAATTATATTCTGGTAGCACATGGTTCAAACTCATTTTAATTTCTGGTTTACATCAGAATTCAAGTTCTAGCCTTTCTCACCTATTCGACTTACTTACGGTTTGGCTACTCATTATGATCATGGTCTTTAAGAGCACACTGCTGACCTGTCTCGGTTGAATTCAATATGATACTGACAAAACTTCTTATCATTAGCGCATTGCTATTAGCCTTTCCCTCTAATTATATTCTAGTAGCACATGGTTGAGAGTTGAGACATTAGGTGAGATCTCCTTTGGTTACATGTACAAAACTCTTCTTCTGAATACATGACTTCCTGCTTTACCTAGCTTTGGCTCCTCGCATTGGAAATGCAGGCACTTGCATCAAGATTATATTTGAATTTCGAATAACTGAATGTTTTTTAATCCCTACTTGGGAATTCTTGCTAAGTATGTCCATCCAGCTTGCAAATAGAATACCATAGCTCCTTATGATCTTTCTTGCTGCAGGTTTCCTTTTCATCAAGTTGGTTATTGCAATGCGCTTCTACATCAATCAATCTTCATTATTTTCATTTAGGGATGCCCTTGCATGGTCAATATGATCTTCAATTTTATCTTTTTAATTGTAAATTTAGAAACATTTTCGAGTTGTATCTTTGAATCTTTAGAATTCTTGACGAGGAAAAACTTGCATGGGTTTTGTTTAAGAGGGCACAAACATTGCAAATGAAGAAATCTAAAATGCTCTTGGAGGTAATGACAAATTCTTGAGTGATTTTGGAAAATTGTGTACAGTTGATGGGGCATGCTGCAAAATCCTCCATGTGTAGTTGCTTGTTATTGAGATCCAAAATTAGTAGAGGCAGATTGTGTGATGAAGGGAGGAGATGAAGTCAGGCTTGTTCAATACAATAAACAAGGTGGCTCTTGATGATAAGCTAAGGATTATTTTGAGAGGGAAACTTATGACTTTTCAAGATCTAGAAGAGAATAATTGGCATAGCCAAAAGAGATACAACTTGGACACATCTAACTAAATGGTAGCAAAAGTATGGTGCTCCTGCTCCCATGCTGTAGATGCTTGCCTTTTGAATCTCCTATTCAATGTCCCAATGCTTTAACATGTGAATCAATTTCTGATTCCACATGATTTGATAGCTACTGACAAGAGGGATTGACCAAGGTCTCAAAACCTCTTAGTTGTATTTTTTTCAGAAAATTAATGATAGCTGATGCAGTTTTTTTCCAACTAAATGCAGTAATTCTCATATTGGAGAAGATTCAAAGAATATAAAAAATGGTTTACATGATTGAAGTGAAAGCGTTAATACAGTGGGTCAAGATTCCTGGACTAGTTTTGCTTCTCCCCTTTTTTGAGCAATCAAATTGATTTAATAATTTAATATTTAGTTGCTCAAAATAATATTATTTTATTTATAAAATGAAACTAATATTGTATTATTAAATTAAATGGGTTTATGGATAATATTTAATTTTATGGCAGCCTAGTGTAAAAGAAATATTATTTTATTAAAAGTGATTTTTAAAAGATATTATCTAGAAAGTTCCACTGAAGGTTTTAAAAGGAGGCTGAGGAGATGAGAATTTATTTGGGCTATTTTATGAAACCCTTTCTTTCGGAGAGATTGAACCTGCTTCATTCTTCAGTCAAAGGACAAAAACCCTTCTGGCTATCAGCTTTGTGGATGAAAACTGCTTGGTTGATCGAGTGGATTCGTATGGAGTGCAACATTGTGCTGAATGCTTGTGCCTTTTGATTCTGTATCTTGTTCTAGGAGATCTCATTACCAAATCTATCGATTTACAAGTAAATGTAAGTTTTGGGTTTTCTGGAAGATTTTTTAAAGGTTTATGGGTATTTGAAAGAGGTTTATCTCCTATAGTTTTTCAACTGCCATCTTTGGAAGAGTCTTATGAGCTTTTGGAGATGACTTAACTAGCTGCTAGCTATCATTGTTGAGTAAGGTAATTCATCATAGCTTCCTTATGCAATTCGCTGGGTGCCTCTAGGCTGTCCAAGCTAGCTGATCATCATTAAGGAAGTTGTTTAGTATAATATTATTTAATTTGCAACCTCTTGGTTTATTGCTGCATTGAATATTGTCATTGCTCCACTTAATGAAGTCATAGTATTGATGTTTGGAGAATATTGAATAGAGAGGAATTTATTTTCCATGAAATAGTAGCAATAGGAAGGTAACCACAAATACTCATGCATGGGGATACTTCCAGCTGCAAGACACTAGTCACAACTTTGTGAGGGAGGTGTCTAAATTTTCTAGGAGTCATGGGTTTTGTTTTTGGCAATTTGGAGTTGTAAGGAGAGTCATTTGAAGATTTGTTGGAGCTTCCATCCAAATAATGCCAAATCATGGGGGTGGGAATTGATAGTCTTTGTTAAGATTTAGGATAGCTGCAAATGTTGAACTAAAAGAGGGGTAAAATTTTTATTGAAAGCCAAAGAGAACAATACAACAAAGAGCTCTAAGGAGCCATATCCTGAACAACAAGTTGATCCAACTTATGAGATAAATCAGGGGGAAGGAGGCTCTGGTCAACAATATTCCAGCCTTGCCCATGCTCAGAAGCCCATTTAGCTAGGCAGTCAGCAACACCATTCCACTCACGGGGGATATAAGTAAAAGTAATAGTCAAGAGACCTGCACAACTGGAGAATTTGCTTAATAACCAAAGTCAGCTGCCAGTAGACTTCAGAAAGCTCTTGTCTATTTAGTAAATTCACAATAACTTGTGAATCAGCTTCACAGATAATACTACGCCATCCATGCACGCAACAATGCTCCACAGCCACTAGGATGGCGACGGCCTCCATGAGATTGTTGGTATGAACTCCTTTGTGAATAGAAATAGAAACTGGACATCTCCAAAACTACTGCGCCCAACTCCCCCAATACTAGCAGGACCAGGATTGCCTTGGGAGGAGCCATCAATGTTGATTTTAATAACTCCAGGCAGAGGAGGAGTCCAACGCCCCTCGCAATTAACCCGCTGAAAATGATGTTTGGCTCTACTACCATAGCGGTGGGTAGCTGACAGAGGAGCTCCACCATGGAGAGGAAAGGAGAGGCGAGCGCAAATATCCACCTCTCCAGGATCCAAACCACCC